>CM035098.1:45797208-45941370 GCA_020205505.1 Panax japonicus
TTTCTATTTTTGATTCGTAGAACAAGTTCATTGTTGTTCAACATTCGTTGTTCACTCTCATGTTGTTATCATTACTACTTTCTATATCAGTGAGCAATTGTTTGCTCACTCTTGTAATTAACACTGCAGCTAAAGTTGAAAGAGTCGATGAGCCATCTACTAGCAAAGGGAAGGGCAAGATGTCCAAGTGTTGAAGACTTATTGAAATTAATTTAAATGTTTTATGTTATGAGACTTGTTTTATTTTTATTCCGCAAACTTATGTAATAAATTTAAGGTTAGATTACTTGTGATTATTTTGAGATGATGATGTAACCCTTTAATGGGAAAGTTTATTGTTCAAGTTATTTAAATTATGACTTTATCCTTTATGATGGGTAGTTAGATGTAATGGTTTTGGATAGTGAACACCAAATCCTATGGAAATGGAGTATCTGGATTTTGGGGTGTCACAGAACCCATGGTCATGATTATACCAAAAACTATTCGTCAATGTACTACGGGCAAATGAAGACTTTTACCACATCATCTGTAACATTACGGTTATGATTATACCGAATAATCCCTAGTCATAATCATACCAAGTCCATCTATGCACTACGGCTACAGATGACTTTCATCATAATATAAGCATGAGGATGATGACAATGATATAATAATTCAATTAAATAAAATCAAAGGATAAATTTCTAAAGATTTATAATTTAATTTATCCAAAATTCAATAACGTCCAAATTATCAACATGATACTGCTTGGTGGAGTAAAATTCAAGAATAATATTGTATCAAAAATGATTTGGACCAAAAAGAAATCAATTTTTGTCATAAATAGTATCCCGGGTGAATAGTAATTGAGTGAATAGTATCCCGTGAATAGTACTTCGGGAATAGTAAACCCGTGAATAGTACTACAGCATGAAAAAGGTAAAACTTATCAAGAATGCTCAGAATAATATTTTCATAAAAAGATATTGGATGAAGTGCAAATATTAAGGATATTCTACTAATTTCATGGAGTATAGAAGCCAAAAATTTAACAAAATGAGTGTAGAATTCGAAATCTGAAACAAAATAATATTACTTACATACTACAGAGTATGGAACAAAATATTATTTCATATGAATACTGCACAAAAATAATATCCCTTACAACTGTTAAACGAAAATAATATTCCTTATGAATAAAGAATATTGAACAAATATAATATTCCATACGAATATTAAACGAAGATAATATTCCTTACGAATATTAAACGAAGATAATATTTCTTGTGAATATTGAACGATATAAAATTTCTTATGAATACGAAAAATAATAACGTAAGCGAATATGAAATTAATAATACCCCTTACGACTGTTGAACGAAAATAATATTCCTACGAATATTGAACGAAGATGATATTCCTTACGAATATTGAACGAAAATAATATTCATACGAATACGAAAAATAATATATCTTCAGAATATGAAATAAATAATACCCCTTACCTTAAAAAGGTGAGTATTCCAACTGGTAGGGCGGATATATTCTTAAAGAAAACTTTCACTGTTTTTTACACTCAAAACTTCCTAAAACTCGAAAGAAATACGCTCAATATTATAGAAGAAGAATTCTCTGATTCTGGTGTGATTTTTAATTCTAACTGAGCATCCTATTTATAGGAGAATGGAAGGATACTATTTAGAAAAGTTTTTCACAGACTGCACAGTAATGTTTCGGACAAAAAATCACGGGCGAAAGAAAACAAACATCAGACACCCATTTTTCAATAATATCATATAAAACAAACTTTTATAATATATATATATATATATATATATATATATATATATATATATATATATATATATATATATATATAACACATGTTATATTTAAGAAAACCTCCCAACCCATGAACCATTTTCAGATTCTTCCCACCCCCCAATTCATTTTCTTCCACGCGGTCCCCACGTGTTCCCCTCCCACCAACATGTCACCATCACAAGTGGGTCCTACCATATTATATATAAACTAAATATCTTTTTATCGATTATTTTTAAAAAATGGGTAAATGGGGGTCCATAAAATAAGTAAAATTTATATCAAATACTTCATAAAATTCCCTTCAATATTTTTAACAACATGTATTCATCATTATTATTATTCGCAATATTTAACAACTAGATTATTCCCAGGAAAGAGGGGGCTTTCCAATAAGGATTTCTCTCTATTGGCACGCAATTAGATGACCAAACCTCTCCTCAACATAACTTTTTAGACATCATCAATATTGTAAATAATAATATGAATAATTGTATCGTCTCAATTATTGAAACAAATAACGTGAGAAACTATGCCGCAATTATTGTAGCAATAATTAAACAAAACTGAGTAACTTCTCACGTAAGCATCAATAATCAATACTGTGTGCTACTATACAACCACGCGTATTACTGTACTTTTACCACCAGGTATTTCAAAAGTTTAAAGGTAAAACTTCCGCCGTTATTTTTATAAAAAGATATTTTTATCGTTTCTCATTTCGACAATAATTTCGTTGTGGGGTCCACCAATGATTGCGCCGTTGTACGAATATTCTCTGATAAAATGAATATTCCCCGACCAATCGAATATAATATAACAACTTGCATACTTTGTAAAATTTATAAATATTACCCACAACTATAACATTATCCCAAATCCACACCATAATAAAAAAAATATTTCGAGAAAATTAAATCTTTATTCACAAAATTTGGGGTCTTACAAATACAATAGATACGACACCCCATGCCTCGAGATAATTTCCTTGACATACAATTTAGCTAACTGGTCCAAAATATACTTAACCTTAATCAGCAAAAAGTGAGCTGACATAGTAAGACGATCTACTATCACCCATATGGCGTCATGCCCTTTCTGCGTTGCCGAAAGTCCCACCACAAATTCTATTGTGATGTGCTCCCATTTCTATTATGGAATTTCTAATGGTTGTAATAACCCGCTTGGTCGTTGGTGCTCAGCCTTGACTCTCTGACAAGTTAGACATCTACCTACGCATTCCGCAACCTCCCTCTTCATGTTTGGCCACCAGAAGTGGTGACGCAAATCTCGGTACATCTTCGTGCTTCCTGGGTGTATCGAGTATCTCGTACTGTGCGCTTCTTGCAAAATCTCCTCTCTCAGTTCTGGTACTAACGGTACCCAAATTATTCCTTCAAATCTTAGCAGTCCAGTGCTATCAATCTTAAATTTCAATTCATCACCTTCAGTCAATCGCTTCTTGATGTTATTGCAATCTTCATCCTTCTCTTACGCCTCTTTAACCTTATCCGATAAGGTCGGGCTCGCTGTCATTGTAAATAATTGTTCATCGGTCTCCATCGGATACTTAATCTCCAAGTCTAGTCGTTCAAAATATTTCACCAATTCTCCTTGAATGGTCAATTTCAATAACTTCTCTCTGCCTTTTCTGCTCAAGGAATCTGCCACTACATTTGCTTTGCCTCGATGGTACAGAATCTCACAATCATAATCTTTGATCAATTCTAGCCATCGGCGCTGCCTTATGTTTAATTCTTTTGTGTAAAGATATACTTCAGACTCTTATGATCTATATATATTTCACACTTCTCGTCATACAAATAATGCCTCCAAATCTTCAAGGTAAAAACTACCGCTGCTAACTCCAGGTCATGAGTCAGATATCCCTTTTCATAATCTTTTAGCTGACGTGAAGCGTACGCAATGACCCTGCCATGTTGCATCAGTACACAACAAAGACCCTGGTGTGGCTCATCATTATACACTATAAACCCTCCCGTGTTGTCCGATAAGGCCAACACAGGTGCTTGACTAAGCCTCTTCTTCAATTTTAGGAAACTTTCTTCACACTTCTCCATCCAAACGAACTTAGTTATTTTTCTGGCAAGATTGGTCAACAGCGATGCTAATCTCAAAAAATCCTGAATAAATCTTCGATAGTATCCCGCTAATCTTAAGAAACTCCTGATTTCTATCAGCGTCTTTGGCTGCTCCAAATTGATAATCGCTTCTACCTTCGTTGGAACCACCGAAACACCATTCTTGTCGATAACGTGCCCCAAAAACTACACTCTCTGCAATCAAAACTTACATTTGGAGAATTTTGCATACAAATTTTCCCTCCATAATGTCCCCAACACTATCCAAAGATGTTCGACGTGTTCTTCCTCCGTCTCTGAATACACTTGAATGTCATCGATGAATACGACAACAAACTTATCCAAATACTGTTTGAACACTTTATTCATCAAATCCATAAATGTTGCTGGTGCGTTTGTCAAAGTGTCCATACTGAGTTCTGAATGTCATCTTTTGAATATCCTCCGGCCTGACTTTCAGTTGGTGATAACCGGTCCTCAAGTAAATCTTTGAAAATTACTTCGCCCCCTTTAACTGATCAAACAAATCATCTATCCTAGACAACGGGTACTTGTTATTAATGGTGACCTTGTTCAACTCTCGGTAATCGATACAAAGTCTTAGCGACCCATCTTTCTTTTTTACGAATAAGACTAGTGCTCCCCACGGTGATACGCTCAGTTGAATGTTTCCTTTATCTAACAACTCTTGTAATTGAGCCATCATTTCTTTCATCTCTACTGGTGCCATACGATACAGCGCTTTGTATACCGATGTTATTCCTGGTGCCAAATTGATAACAAACTCAATCTCTCTATACGGTGGCAATCCCGAAATCTCATCTGGTAAGACATCAACGAAATCCCTTACAATAGGTATCTAACTTAGTTCACCCTCGACTCGTCGAGTATTAACCACGTGTGCTAAATAAACTATACAACCCTTCCTAAGCAATCTCTGCGCTTGCACCATCGTCAAACAATGAGATTGTCTCGGTGATTTACCACCATAAAATACCACCTTCAACTTATTCAGAGTCTTGAGGTGTACACACTTCTTTTTACAGTCTATAACTGCTCCGTGAACCGATAACCAATCTATCCCAAGGATTACATTAAACTCCCCCAAACAAATCAGTATCAAATCCACTTTGAGCTTAAACTTCCTTGTTCGCTACTACTACATTCATTGGGTGTTCTAATCTCTCACAGGGTAAGTTTAACTGTTTAGCAAATTCTTCGGAAACAAAAGAGTAGGTAGCACCCGAATTAAATAAAATGTATGTATCTATATCATTGATCGGAATGATACTTGACACCACATCCTTAGACTCCACCACATCATGTACGGTCATGTTGAACGTTCGTGCCATTGGTCTATTGGCTTGACTGGCTGGCTCTCCAATGTTCAGCCCATTGTTGTTGTTGTTGCAGTTGCCGCTAGTTATATCTCCCTTTATTTTCGGACAGTCCTTGATTTGATGGTTCGTGGCTCCACACGAGAAACACCCTCCCTTCTGCTTATTCGGACATTGAGGAGCCATGTGCCCCGGTTGTCCACAATGATAACAAACACTTTTTCCTTTCATGCACTCCCCCGAGTGATTCCTTCCACAGTTATTGCACTTCATACTTTTCTTGGCCTCCCCCCGGACTTATTACCTCCACAGGATTGGCTCTCCGTCTATTTACGCTTATTGGGGTTTCTACCTCCGCTGCTTCCCCCTTTTTGTCCTTCCTGGCCGATCTTCTTTTCTTGTTTGAATCGAGCGATGGCTTCATTGCCTCCTTTGGCAATGATAGCCCTTTCTAATAGATCAAAGTAGATCTTAATCTTTAATACTTCCACTGCTTTCTTCACCCACAGTTTTAGTCCTAATTCGAACCTCCTTGTCTTCTTGGCCTCCGTGCCAATCTGATGTGA
Source organism: Panax japonicus (assembly GCA_020205505.1). Classification (NCBI taxonomy): domain Eukaryota; kingdom Viridiplantae; phylum Streptophyta; class Magnoliopsida; order Apiales; family Araliaceae; genus Panax; species Panax japonicus. The sequence goes on from CM035098.1 coordinate 45,803,020, forward strand.
AGTAAATCGGGCCAACTCGTTAAACTTTGCCACATACTCTACGACAGATATACTACCTTGTTTTAGTTCCACAAACTTAACTTCCATATCCTATTGCGTATTCTCTGAGAAGTAATTCTCAAGGAATAGCTCCTTAAATCTTTCCCAAGGAATAACTCCTTCGTCTGCTCGTCCCTTATTGGTTTTCCACCAATAGTTAGCTTCACCCTTCATCATGAAAGTGGAAAAACTCGTCTTCTATGCTTCGGCCACTCGTGCGACCTCAAACACCTTCTCCATTTCTTCTATCCATGTATGGGCTTCAATTGGGTCCAAGGTTCCCCGAAACTCCGGTGGTCCTACCAATTTAAAGTCATTAAAGCTAGCCAAGTGTTATACTGTCTGCCATGCTGCTAGCGGGGGTCTGTTTTGCATTACCTTAGTTAACATGTTAACAAAATTCTGCATTGGATTAACATTTTCCCCTCCACCATTGTTAACGAATCCTTCCTCCCTCTGGTTTCGCGTTAGTCTCCTAGGCGGCATGATCTGAGGAAAGGAAGAAAACTATTAGGCTTTATGTGATATGCTATCCATGTTAGAATTAATAATTTTAAGACGTCTATCAATCATTTTTGATTTAAATAAACAACTTCAGTATCACAATAAAACTCGATGGATTTTCTCAACCCAATACTTACACCCTACTTAAGTTTTCTACGAAGGTTATAACCTAGGTTTCACATTCCTAACGTTTATAACCTACAACTTTTATACCAATCTGTGACACCCCCGAATCTGGGTCCTGTGACTTCGGTCCGGTCATCACGATAAAATACAAACATCCACCTCTAAACAACATACGATAACTAAAATACAGAATATAATAAACGTACGTCATTTATTCAAAAGGTGTTACTAGTCCCAAGATTCGATAACCTTAATACAATCTTACAAATATACCCTCAAATAGTCATTAGGGTTCATATTGTATAACAATAATTTAAACTAGGCATAGAGTAAAGTATGCTCCTCGCAACTATCCTACATCTTTCCTTTACCCTTGTCCTTTCCTGAGGTCTCGGGCTTAGCTGCAATATAATTCAGGATATAGCAAGGATGAGTAACAAGTTTTCTCAACAAGTTTAAATACAACAATAAGGATATATCATGATGAATGGAAAATATCTGACAATGAATTCAACAATATGAATATCTGAAGGATTCAACAATATGAATATTAGAAGTAAAGATAATGATTGCTTTTAGAATAATTGATAGTCAAGTAAAATTTGAACTATAAAACTCCAATGGAATAAATAGCTGATTGACCCTTTAGTTACTGGCTACAGAGTAAGTACTGAAGGGATCAGCCTCGTGTACACCATGTATATGCATAACATTTAAATCTGTTCTTCGTATCTTATTTTAGATACCTGGGGTACTCCCCTATCATAAAAGGAGTGTTCTTTCAGTCTAAGAATCCTTACCATCAATTGGTTTGGATAGCTTTTATAAAACTTTATACACTTGTCTGACCGAACAAAGGTTCAGACTCTATCTGACATAGTTCAAGAATTATAAACTTTAAATGATGTACAATTCCAATACTATACGAACTCAAGTGCACTAAGTGCGAATATCAATAATATCGATGTGGAATAGTCACTACAAAAAAATAGATCATAGGCGACGGGGGTACTGTCAACGAGAGTATAGCCGTCAGGAATGATATCAATAGCGACGACCAAGCTGTCATTAATGTATGTCGTCGGCAATGAGTTGTTTTTACTTATATGGCGCCATCTTTTCCACTACCCGCGCGTGAGAAGGGTGTTGGGCGATGAGCTATAGCATTGGCGACGAGACTATGCTGTCGGTATTAAGTCATTGGCGACGGGAGTTAAATCGACGGCCATACCGTCGAGAATGAGTCCTATATAACAGATCGATTTTAATTTTTCTGCTTATCATTTTTTCTTCCCCCCCCCCCCACGTGAATCTTCTTTCCCTCTTCCTCCTGTCGTCGCCCTGAGTAACTCTCTGTCGTCCATCTTCAGATTATGCCGTCGCCCAGCTTCTGATTACCACCACCACCTCGCGGTCGAGTCCCCGTCGCCGCCTCTCCTCTGTCCTCGTCATCGACAGTCCTCGCCTCAGTAAGTTTTTTCAATTCAACTTTTCCCCGAATTAACTTATGGAACCTAGCTTTGTTATCATCTCAATGTATAATAAGATTTGATTTAAGGTCTATATTATTTGATTTATACTGGTATTAACAGTGCTTATGTTAAGTTTAGTAAATTTCCTAATTTTTTTTGGCCAAAATCCAAAGTACAGTGCTTGTGTTTAGCTTCTTTAAATCAAAGTATGAAAACTTTTGGGCATTGTGTTATTCTTCAAATTAAAAAGTTGAGATTGGAAAGTGGGTTTTGGAGCCTGAATCCCAGGTTGGTGTTGCATTCTGTTTTCAGTTTTCTAGGATTTGTATAAAAAAATCTTGCCTTTTCATTTTTCTTATTATTTGATATTTTGTACATATCTGTATTATTGTTATGTACATAGAGATAAATCTTCGTACCATTCTGTAGCGTATTGTTATGTACATAGTATATATATTTCTATGTGTGTGTGATGGTTAATTTCTGTGTGCTACCATCTTATGTTGAGAATATTTGTGTCCCAAGTTAATTCCGTATGTCATTACTATTTTAGTTTCTAAAATGTGAATAAATGCACTCATCTCTCGTTGTGTTGTAAGCTATTCGCACCTTTTGTTGTTGTATATTCAGTGTCATCATGTGCATGCTCGATGTCTTCTTTAAATGAATCTTTTGTTTATTTCTAATTTTTAGTCTTTGGGGGTTAAGTTTTTTGTTCTCACTAGTAGCTTTCAAGCCTTGGATTAAGCTTGAGTTCATAAAGAATAAGGTTGAGATGAAATTGGTTTAAGCTTAGACCGTGCCTTATACATTTTAAACCCATTTTAAGTTTTATACAAAATTTCAGAACTATATGAAACATATTATTTGTACTTGAGCTATTAAAATATGAGATTTTTTAATAATAAAGAAGCTTAACATTCAATCTAATCATATGAAGTCCAATCTCAACATGTTGTTAAACTAATTAGGTATGAATGATATTAATGTCTAACCATAGTACACGGAGCAACATCAATCAAAAGATAGTGGTTCAACCAAATGGAAATGGTAAGTAATGTTTGTCTTTGCTCTTAAAGGAGGTTTGGAACCTAAATTGCCTTAATTTACAAAAATTTACACTAAAATCATATAAAGGAGGTTTGTTAATTTTCTTGGACATGTTCTTTGGGAAAAGTTAATCAAGTGTCTTATAAGAGGATGAAACTAATAACTTCTTCCAACCTTTTAGCATTATTGAATATAATTGTATTATATATATAAATATTTGGTCAAAATATAGACAATTTATAACTTCAATTATTGGGTATGATGTTAGATGACTTTACTAGGCTTAGATTAAAAGAGGTAATATAATTTTTTTACAATTTCATAAATATGTGCATATTTTCATATAGTTTAGGAAGCTTAGAAACCCTTTTGAGATTCACTTAGTAGGAGTGAATCTAAAAATAGTCCCCGTTTTGGGACTGTTCTTATATGTTTCGATCTCACTTAGGTCGGTGTTAACGACTTGAGCACGTCTTTATATTTTTTGAATTTTTGGTCAATATATATCTCTTGATGTTCTTCGGGTGCATATTTAGACTACGATGTGTTAGTCTATTTCGTGAACTTGAAGACCATAAGGAGGTATTGCCGAAATTTCTAAAAAATTTAAATATGTATTCAAGTTGTTGGCATCAGTGAGGCGACACATCCGGGAATGGGATAAAAGCCTGACCTGTTAGAGTGGGAGATGAAGTTTAGAAAATCATAAGCTTGCATATACATTAACTTGGAGACTTGATTGTGTTTGTCTAACTTTCCATATATATAGCAGACAATTGTTCGAGATGTCTGTTGATCGAAGTTGGATGGAACGTAGGGTAGACACTGATAAAAGTGGGCTTAGCTCTGAGTATCGTAGTGGGGTTGAACAGTTTCTTAACTTTGCGTTTGAACAAGTCAGCGGCGATGAGATCAGATGTCCTTATAAGAGGTGTGTGAATGAAGTGTGGAAGGAAATGATTGATGTCATGTGCGACTTATTTGCGTATGGGTTCAAGAAGGGTTATACGACATGGATCTATCATGGGGAAACCTAGTTGGATGAACATGAATCAGAACCAGAATCCAGAGGTGACGAAACCTTTGACTGTACTAACATGATAGTTGAAGCTGCTGGTTTATAATTCTAGTGGAATACAGACAGGGATGGCAGTAGCTTCGAGCAAGAGCCGAATGATGGGGATAAGGGTTTACATGAAGCAGCGACGCCACTGTATAACAGGTACGAAAAGCACATTGTCTTATCTGTCGTGACTAAGTTTTTATACTTCAAGAACGAGCATGACTGTAGCGCGAGAGGTTTTAATGAACTGTTAAGCATTGTGAAGGAGTGCTTACCTGCATGCAATAAGTTATTGGAGTCATACTATGATATGAAGAAAATGGTCAAAAGGCTCAATCTAGGGTATGAGAAGATTGATGCTTGTGGGAATGACTATATGTTGTATTACGGTGATGTCAATAAAGATAAGAGGTCATGTAATATTTGTGGTACAAGTAGATACTGTGAACAGCGCAAGAAAAAGGGAAAAGACGTGCCGAGAAAAATCTTACATTACTTTCCCATTGCCCCGAGGCTTCAGCGGTTATTCATGTCAACACATATCGCCGAGGATATGAGGTGGCACTCTACACGGGTCATAGTCGAAGGCCAACTGACGCACCCGGCAGATGGGCTTGAGTGGAAAAATTTTGATAATAAACACCCCTCGTTTGCTAAAGAGGTTCGCAATGTTAGGCTTGGACTTGCTACGGATGGGTTTAATCCATTTAACGAGCCTTACACAAAGCCCTACTCAACTTGGCCGGTGATTATTGTGGTGTATAACCTCCCGCCTTTGATGTGCATAAAAGATCCCTACATGTTCATGCCTTTTACTGATTTTGGGTGATAAGAGTCCAAGTAAAGACATCAATGTATACCTCAGGCCGTTAGTTCATGAGTTTAAGATGTTGTGGGAAAAAGGGGTTCAAACTTATGATGTATCTCTTAAGTAGAACTTTAACATGAGGGCAGCTTTACTGTGGACAATAAATAACTTCCCAGCATTAGGAATGATCAGTGGATGGTCGACTCATGGGGGCTTATCATGTCCCGTGTGCATGGGATCAGTTAAAGCTATGCGGCACAAACATGGGGGGAAAATGAGTTTCTTTGCAACATCCTGACAATTTTTTTTCGATTGAACATCGTTATCGACGGATGAGTAGATAATTTAATCAAAAAACAGAGAAACGTCAAGTACTTGGCCATCTTTCTGGGTTAGCAGTGTTAAGTTGGATTAGTCATTTGAAGTTTCCACCTCCAGGGAAGAATCACAGATTGGAGCGAGCTTATGGTTACGATAAGGTTAACAATTGGACACACAGATCCATGTTCTTTGACCTGCCTTATTGGGCTACACTATGCATCCGTCATTGTTTAGATTCAATTCATACTGAGGAGAACGTATTTGATAACATTTTTTATACAGTCCTAGATGGCAGTGGTAGAACAGAGGACAACAACAAGTCGAGACTTGATTTGGTAGAAATGAATATTAGGGAAGATCTGTGGTTGTATTAGGAGGGTATTAAGACGGTAACGCCTAAAGCTGAATATACTTTGACCAGGGAACAGTTGATATTGATATGTAATTGGATCAGTGGACTGAAGCTCCCAGATGGATATTCTTCGAATATAGCAAGGTGTTGTAAAGTCGAAGAACTGAAGTTTCAGGGTCTCAAAAGTCATGATTGTCACGTATTCATGTAGAAGTTGATCCCTGTGGCATTTATCGACTTGTTACCAAAATGTGTGGTCGAAGCACTAACAGAGCTTTCTAATTTCTTCATAGATCTATGCTTGACGGAGCTCTAGCTCAGAGACAGATAAAATGGAGAGGCAGATAGTGGAAATAATGTGCAAGTTAGAAATGATCTCCCTCCATCGTTTTTTAATTTAATGGAGCATTTGCCTATTCACTTGCCATACGAAGCTAAGTTTGGCGGTCCCGTGCAATATAGATGGATGTATCCATTCGAGAGGTAATAACATTAATGTTTTTAATACGGTAAACTTAGAATTCTTGTTTGCTAATCTATATATCACATAGGTATATGCGACGTCTAAAAAAAAAGGTGAATAATAGAGCCCGTGTAGAGGGGTCAATTGCTGAAAGTTATGTTATGGAGGAACTTGTTAATTTTTGCTTGTTGTACTTTAAGCTGATTGTTCAGACAAAGCACAGTCGCTTACGTCGGAATGAGGCTATTGCGTACGAGGAAATGGAGAATTAACAGCCTTTAGTCATCCTTTACACCCATTCGGCGGTAAAAAAAGGTGATTCTTGACCGATAGTGAGTATGCAACTGCCACATTGTATGCACTTACCAACATGAATGAAGTAGCGCCATACATTAAGTAAGTAGTCATAACTATATATGTCTGGTGTAACTGGGAGAGGTTCCTTTACAAACACATTAAGTATATAACTGTGTTGCAGTCAATATGATGATGAAGTACGTGAAGCGAATCCGAGTATATCGGACGGAGATTTGCAAAATTTGAGAAATGGACAATTTGTGCAATGGTTTAAAGATTATGTAAGTCTAACCTTTACAATTTCAATGAATCTACCATCATAGATTTATTCTGATGGCATAATTAACTTTAGAATATATTGTGTTAATGTACATTAGGTCTTCACAGATGAGTTAGCTGACAATCGGCTAAAGCTTATAGCCGACGACCTTGAAAGATCTGTAGATACTTATACATACTGCATTGTCAACGGTTATAGATTAAGTGTTGCGATATTGGGGAAGTCGCCTCTTCTGATTCTGGTGTTGTGGTTAAAGGTAGCTGCTACGATAATCTTTAGGATGACTAGTATGGACGATTGCTAGATGTTGTCGTTATCAAATATTGGGGTCATAAAGAATTTGTTTGCTTCAATTGTCATTGGTTTGATGTTGAGAATGGAGTTAAAGTAGATAAAATATCAGGACGGGTGACTGTTAACGTTAAGTCAAAACTAAGACTGATGACTGGTATAGACGAGCCTTTTATTTTAGCAAGTCAAGCAACACAGGTGTACTACGCGCAGAGTGTTAAGACTCATGCAAGCCAATGACATGCTGTTATAACCACCAAAGCCCATGGTTTTCAAGGCATAACTCCTCGTTCAGACGATGAACCTTTACAAGTCAAGTCTACTAGTGTCACACCTGTTGATGTGACAATTATTAGTGAGTTTAGTGAAGAAGTAGGAAAATGTTGTCACTGTCGAAAGTGAAGACGATGTTATTGAGGAGGTAGATATAATTGAAGAAATCGTTGAGGATGACGAAGATGGTGATGACAACGATAGTGAAGATCTACTGCTCGAAGATGACGATTCTGATATTGATTCTTTGATGATATAAATGATTAGGTGTATGTACTCTTTATGTCCTTTTAGTTGTATTCAAATGTAATAGTTGTATCCTTTTAGTTATATCTGCATGTTGTATCCTTTTAGTTGTATTCAAATGTCATAGTTGTTTCCTTTTAGTTATATTTGCATGTTGTATCCTTTTAGTTGTATTCAAATATCATAGTTGTTTCCTTTTAGTTATATCTTCATATTGTATCCTTTTAGTTGTATGTGCGTGACGAATCTGATATTTATGTTGTATCCTTTTAGTTGTATCCACATATTATCTTCTTGATGATGATTTGACAGTATATATACAGATATGGCGCGTACACCACACGACGATCGTGGTGGGCGTGCTGGTAGTTCAGGTCGTGGGGGCCGTGGAGGCCGTGTTAGTGATGATCAGGTCGGATCATCAGGTATAATTACATGTTTTGTTGTTTTACATCTTATTGTTTTTAATTTTATATAATATTGACATTATATTTGTTTATATAAATATTGTTGTATTTCACTACATAGGTGATCGACGTAGGCCTCCGCGGGGACTAGCACATGGATTGCTAGGGAATCCCCCCAGGCGCCGCTTATATGTCATGTTGGAACTACTTGGTAATGTCATATTTAACATTATGTTTGTATTAATTATTTAGTTCTTATATATTCTTTGTAATTTGGAAATTTAATAATTTCAATTTTAGTATCCTTGACGCGGCGCCAAGGAACACGTTGCTTGGGATCGTCCACAACCAATTCTCCAGCCCGTGAATGAGGTGGGCAGATGTGGATGACCGCACACGTGGACTGATTATTGCTGAGTTTAGGGTAAGAAGTCATTAATTCATATGTTAGTTTTAATTTGTGCTTTTGAATATTTATTTACCGCTTTGCTTTATGTTATCTACTAAGTAACTGCTGATATTCATATGTTGTACTGTAGAGATATTATCGCTTCGAGGATGGGCAAGAAGCCCACGGCAGCACTGTTCTTGGGAAGTATCTCAAGATGAATTGGCACAAGTGGGTCTACGACTGAAAGAAGAAGGCCCAGACCAAGATAGCTGATGGACAGACACTTAGAGATGTCCGGCCAGATTTCATTGGTGCTGCGGTGTGGGAGCAGATGTGCGATATTTGGGAGGGCGAGGCATTCAAGAAGATATCGGCACAGCGTACAGTTGCCCGATAGCAGAGTCGTCTTCCACACTGCACTGGGAGTCAGTCGTACGACCTCTGCAGGGAGAGACTCGAGGTCAGTTTAAAGCACCGACCTTCCCGCCTCGAGTTTTGGTGGCACGCTCACCAGAAGAAAGGTGATGGTGGTTATATCTCACCTAAGGCAGAGCGCATTGCGGTAAGTAATTTAATTATTTCATTTAGTATGTATTTGATGGCTTTGAAATTCTTTTATATTTTTTTGTGTAATACTTGTTTTTCACCTATTTCTGTGTTTTTTCAGACACGGTTCGAGGACGAGGAGATGGAGGACTAGCTGCATGCTATAAGGGGGCCGAAGAAGGGTAAAGTTGTTAGCATTCCTCGTGTCCCAGCCTACACTATAGTCCCTACTGCGAGACCTCGACATCGCCCATCCAGCAAAAGTAGTGGTGTGAGTGGATCAGGCGCCGACCCTTCATTATCTGACGACTTCTTCAGGCGGATCATAGAGGGGTGTATGGAGAGCAGTGTCATGCAGTCAGGTGCACCATCACACGAGCGGATCTACCAACTTGCTCAGGAGGTTATCCATGGCTCCATAGATCCTAAGGTTGCCGCTGACAACCACATGGGTGTAGTTCGGGAGGAGGCCATCCGTGTATGTACAGTTGTCTTGGCCAACATCTTTCATCCACATATTCGACAGGTAAAACTTATTATTGATGTATTTGATTATTTTTAATTATATTGTTTATATAAATTGTCACATAACTAGTTAACATGCAAACATAGGCAATAGCACCGCATAGGTAATAGACACGCGTTACAACTAATGGGACTCGATTCCGATATACGGAGCCTGAGTTCGAGTCTCATCCGCCTAACTTGAGAAAACTTAGAAAAATAGTTGAAAAAAGAGACCAAAATCCGTCCCGGTCGTCCAAACGACATGCAAACATAGGCAATAGCACCGCATAGGCAATAGACACGTGTTACAACTGACGGGACTCGATTTCGATATACGAAGCCTGAGTTCGAGTCCTGTCCGCCTAACTTGAGAAAACTTAGAAAAATAGTCAAAAGAGAGACCAAGACCCACCCCGGTCGTCTAAACGACACACAAACATAGGCAATAGACACACGTTACAACTGACGGGACTCGATTTTGATATACGGATCTCGAGTTTAAGTCTCATTCGCCTAACTTGAGAAAACTTAGAAAAATAGTCGAAAAAGAGACCAAAACTCGCCCCGGTCATCCAAACGACACACAAACATAGGAAATAGCACCGCATAGGCAATAGACATGTTTTACAACTAACGGAACTAAATTGCGATATACGGAGCCCGAGTTCGAGTCCCGTCCGCCTAACTTGAGAAAACTTAGAAAAATAGTTGAAAAAGAGACCAAAATCCGCCCCGGTCGTCAAAACGACACGTAAATATAGGCAATAGCACCGCATAGGAAATAGACACGTGTTACAACTGACGGGACTCAATTTCGATATACGAAGCCTGAGTTCGAGTCCCGTCCGCTTAACTTGAGAAAACTTAGAAAAATAGTCGAAAAAGAGACCAAAACCCGCCCCGGTAGTCCAAACGACATGCAAACACAGGCAATAGACACGCGTTACAACTAACGGGACTCTATTATGATATACGGAGCCCGAGTTCGAGTCTCGTCCGCCTAACTTGAAGAACAAGAACTAAAATAATATAAATATGTTTTCATTTTGACTTTGTTATTAATATTTTAATTTTGTAGGGTCTTGTTGACGAGACTCGTGGAGGTGGAGGTGGAGGCACTAGTGATGACCGCCGAGCTGATGACGAGAAGCCTCCTCCAGTACAGGGCGATGACCATCGAGTTGATGATGACTAGCCTCCTCCAGTACAGGGTGATGACCGCCGAGTCGATGACGAGGAGACAGGCGACGGGTTGTAGTTAGTTTATGTTATATTCTGAGTTTTATATATGTACTTGTACAGTTTTTGAGTTGTACCGACGGCCATTATATTTTTGATATGTATATTTGATTTGGATTACTATTTGAATAGTGAATTGTATGATATTTGGTTGTTATTTGATGGTTTTTTTTAGTTTATAACAGGTGTATGATTATATTTGTAAATAAACAGGAAAATTTTGAAATTATAAAAAAAATCAAAATATATATAGTCATTGCCGACGGGGGTAATGGCGACGGCAGTGCCGTTGCCAATGACATATAGCGACAATCATAAGTTAAAAGTCATTGCCGACGGCTATAAAGTCATGGCCAACGGTCTCGCCGTCGGGAATGAGTTTTTCCCTCAAAAAATTCATTAAGTCTTTGCCGACGGTGTTGTCATCGCTCGCTCCGTCGGTATTGACATTGTGTCATCGCCAATGAGTCCCATCGCCAATGATAATGATGCCGACGGCTGGCGACGGGAACCAGGGGCGACGACCTGTGAGGCGACAGTCTTACCGACGGCATCTGTCGTCGCCAATAACCTCAATGCCAATGGCACTGTAGTCATAGGCGACGGCTGTGCCCGTCAGCAATGACTGGTTTTTTTTGTAGTGAGTTGTAAAGTAATTAAACCACTTAATAGCATGCTTAGAAATAAAGTTCAAGCTTAAATGAATAACTTTCAATTCAACAATAACCTGCTCAATACAATATGAGGAGGATAGGAAACTTGCCCATAATCTAAAGTTGTGCAAGTTAGGAAACTTGTAACACAATAAAAATAGTGTTCGGATACTTGCTCAAGTAAAAGAGTAAGAATTAAGGAACTTGCACAACCAAAAAGTGAATTTCGGAGACTTGATCAATATAAATTTGAGTAAGGTTAGGGAACTTGCCTATTTGCTCAGCTACAATTTAATTATAGCTTTAATTAACTTGTGTTGAAACGACCTAACATTAACAAGTCGGTCTTTTCAATTAGTATATGTAACTAGTATGAGTCTATACTTACAAGAATCAAATCATCACATATCATGATTCTTAACACATTACATAGAATATTGGTCATATATTACAAGGTAAAGTAATCATATAAGCTTGCCTTGAACTTCAGATCAAAAATAAAAACTATTCATTAATGCAGGATGGCGCAGCTGTGCCTGGTCTAGGCTTAGGGATGGCGCAGCTGCGTTGTCCCATAGCCAGACCAGGGTTGAGCTTTGCACTTCCTGTTTCTATCCAACTCTAACATACCAATACACTTATACTTTAACATATATACATGCTAGAGCTTCTCACATATCACATGACCATACTTGAGTTTACCTTTATAAGTTTTAACTTATAATTTACATGGTGTTCAGGAATAGAAAAGTCATGTGGTTACCATGCTTCATAACTTGGTTATACTATATTCAGTAGTCATGCTTGTGTATAAACAACACATGTATACTTTACTCACATAGTTTATATTTTAGAAATTTCCTTTTTATGACTATCTGTGCATAAGTGAAAACCATAAATTTACCAAACGATGCTCATGTCAATATATCTATAGGCATAATGATTCTTAATATACATGCTTGCATGGTCATAACTTAATTTACTCATTACTTGATAACATTAGCTTTCTCATTCTAACTTTCTTTGAATTTTACACTAAGTCAACTTAGTATATAAAAGGCATCTTGACATATAACTCTTATGCATTTATAACATGTATTAAAGCCACATATACATGAACTTACTAGATAAAAGTCTTAAGTTTCTTATCTTTAAAATTGTCTTAACTTTCAATCATGTATGCTAGTGTGTTTAATCACTTTAGACTTGCATTTCATGTCAATATAAACCATATTATTATGTTAATCAGAATGCTCACATGAGGTGTTCGTGACAAAGTTCACTTTTGAAATTACAAATTTCATTTTAAGACCCTAAGTGTTGAGTCAATCATATGTACTAACATTGTTATACTTGTTCATACTACATTCATGTGCTTATATCTCAGGTCATTCCCCTTTGTTAGATCCCAGAGGGCACAATAGATCTAGAAGGGGGGGTTGAATAGTTCCTTTTCTTTTAAAATACTTTTCTGGTTTTATGATGTATTGTTCATATTAGATTATATGACAAACATAGAATCTTTTCAAGCACAGCGGAATAAGTAAAAGATTCCCCTCCTTCATTTATATATTCATAATCATACAAACATTGTTCGTTGGGTTAGTTTAGTTGTAAGCAGTTAAAACATATATAGCAGTTATAACAGTTATAGACATAATGTAAATGACATAAAGTAAAAGACACAAGGGGTTTTAAGTTGTTCAGAGACTCAAGCTCCTAATCCACTCTTCTGCTTTCAACTAGCAGGATTTCCACTAAGGAAGGGCAGCACCCTGAATCTCTACGATTCCTTCAAGGCCAGCAGCCTTGGGACTTCAGTTCACTAAGAACTCTTCAAGGCCAGCAACCTTGGGACTTCAGTTCACTAAGAACTCTTCAAGGCCAGCAGCCTTGGGACTTCTCTAGTTCCCTAGGAACTCTTCAAGCCCAATAGGCTTGGAACTTCATTTAGTCCCTTTGGACAAGGACCCTTTGGCCCTGCTTTATTTAGTCCCTTTGGACAAGGACCTCTCAGGCCCTAGCTTCTTGAGTTGTTGTTGTTGTTGGAGTCGGTGCTGAGCTACTAAGATGTCTTCATGCTCTGAACATCTTCTATCTTTAGCAGCTTCGGCTTGATCATCCTTGAAGAGCAGTTGAGTGTTGCATGATGCTCAGCTTCTTAGGTGGCTCAACTACTCCGGATGACCCCTTGATGAACTGCCTTGAAGATCATTCTCCTTGGTATTTGATGGCTACACATGAGAGGCTTATAGGATGACTGTAAACTCTTCTGCAAGGTACCTAAAAGCTTTCTCAAGCTTGACACCAAGATGGCTTTTGTGATCTCCCTTCTTGCTACTCGATGCCTTCCCATGATGGACTTGCTAAGATGACCGTAAGCTCTTCTCTATTGTACTTAGAGTCTTCCCATGATGGACATCCAGATGGCATGATGCTCTTCTTTCTCTCGGCAGTTCAGAACACTCTTCATGTAGTAGAACTCTCACTTCTACATAGTAGAACTCACACTTCTACTTCTTGCTTGATCTGACTTTTGAGTGTTCTTGGTGGATCGTAGAGTGAGTCTCTGGACTTACTATTACTTGATTTGATCAGTCCATCTTCTCTCCAAAACTCAACTATTCCAACAACCTTTGATCTTTGAAGCTCTTCTACATTTATACACCTTCCCAATCCTTCCGTTGGAAAGTAGCCGTTGGAAGCTATTCAAATGTCTTCACAGATCCCAAGTTACTTGATGTAGATTGCTTGATGTGACATGACATACTTTTTCTGACTCTGCAGTCTACTTTTTCACCTACCCTATCAGATGTATCACTTTACTGTCCTGGGCTGGTCGAAGACTTTATTTCTTCTGATTTCTTGATCAGAGGTTGTCTTTTTGCATCGATGCTCTCAATAAGCACTTGTCCGAATTACCCTTCAGATTGAACCGTTGCCAATGCCTCAATCTTCAGGTATCCGAGCTCTACGATTCTGATGCACGTCTTCAGGGACCTGATCGTAGTGTCTTGTTGACTGGTGGAGACAACACTACGATCTTGAAGAGTGTTGATTGGATCTTCAATGTAGAACACCTCTTCCTTGTATTGTGCAGTGCTTCAATACTTCTGTTTGCTTCGACTGTTCTCAGATACTGATGGCTTAATTCCTTGCTCTGGTTCCCTTCTGAATATCAAGACACTTCAGATTTGTGGCGCGTCCAGTTTGCTTTCTCCTGGTGATCTTCCGCTCACTTATCATCAATGAACAGACCCTGCACTTAATCACTTTAGCCTTGCTTTTCAGAAGCTGACCAGTATCTCGGTTCACCTTTTATCAGTTCTTTCTTTGTCTGACAAACACTACGATCCTGGTTGCTTCCAAGATCGTTGTCTTCTATTTTCTTGATAGCAACTGCATTAGCTGACTTTTCCTTAGTCAACTGTTGAAGTCTTCTTTGAATCATCTTGTGGAAGACTTCATCACGAACGGCCTTTCAACTCAATCTTGATGCTGATTGGTTTGGTGCTTACTTCTTCTGCTAGCCTGCATGCCATTCGTTGAGTGCTCTCTGGTTCCCTTACTGTGGATTACATCGTTGCAGTGCCAACCAGAGGCTTCGTACCTTTGGATATTCTAGGAGTGCTCATTCGTTGAGAACCGTATCTGCTCTACGATTCTGACTTAGCATTGTGAGCATTATTGTTGGAGTCGTAGTTTTGCACTCTACGATTCAGCTTCGGCTGTGCAGACACTACATTCCTGAAGATTAGATCTTGACACTCTACGATTTCTGTACTCTGCGATTCAGCTTCGGCTGTGCAGACTCTACATTTCCGAGATCACACTATGATCTTTGACTCTGCACACTACGTACGATCGTAGAGTTAGCTTGGTGAACGTTGAGTCCACTCTACGATCGCTGACTTGAGCTTGTTTTCATCTGATCTTGTCCGACTACGATCTCTGCATTTGTTCATTGGACTCTACGATCGCAGAGTGTGGTCTACGATCCTTGTCTTTGACTTCGGCATCGCTAGACTCTACGACTCTGAGCATAGAGTGCATTTCATACTTAGCTTCGGCAGATTGTCGTTCGGCTTATAGGCAGGCTGTCTCTACGATTCAGAACATGACTTCCTCAGTACACTACGATCTCTTGGAGGCTCTTCTCGACACACTACGATCCTTCTTCGTTTCCCCTGGAAGTCTACGAACTCTGAGATCTCACTATCTTGCATACTCCTATTCTGCCTCGATAGCTCCCGAGTTTACTCTGACTCTCCTGGCAGACTACGACTTCTGGTGCAGTGTTCGACGATCAGACAAGCCTATCTATTACATCATAAGATCAACCTAACAAGCTTGATCTTTCTATATTTATAGTCCTTGTACATCATTTCTTTTTAAGGACTTTACAAAGCCGTTTTGCTTATGTAGGATCAACCTAACATTTTTGATCAATTCATTCTAAGTCCTTGTACATATATTTCTATTATCTATCAAAGGACTTAACAGCTTTTCTTCATGCAAACATACTTGCATATTCATTCATATATATCATAATCAAATCATATATAAATAGGAATACCATTCACATGTTTATTCCTGACACCCTTGTTAGGCATATACCTAAGTCATAACATCAAGTTAGCAACTCATAGCACAACCAAAAATCAGAAACTGATTCTGGGGTACGGCACAGCTGCGCCATGCCTGAACCAGAAGTAGTAACTTGTTCTATTTTGCAGAGCATCAAACATCAACAATTTGACAAAAACATGCTTAATACCATCATTTAAGAGTTCATATATGTAAGCCTACTTCCTAAACACATTATAGCATGCTAATTCATTTTGATTGACAGAGAATTTCAAGTAATTTCAAGAATTTGACAAAACCCAACTAAGAACAAAAGTTTAGGATTTTATACCTCTTGAAGCTTAGTTTTCTTAATTACTCCCTTCTGAGATTGTTAGACTCTTTTTGAACAACAAACACTCAATTTCAATTTACCAGAGGTTCCACAGACAAAACAAAATCAACGTAAACTCTGAGAATTGGACTACTATTTATAGAAGAACTTTGGACTAGGAATTAGCTTTGCATGGAACGTTAAGACTGAAATGTAGAAGGAGACTACACTGGTTCATAAGGGGTTGTTCAACCACCCACCATCAGCTATCTTCCTAGACAATGATCACAGACTTGGAAGTTACGTATATAGAGTATAAGTTACTGTTCATTGTACTGTGAAATTTTATATTGCAGCAACGTGCTCTAATTTGGCTCAGTTAGTTACTTTAACTCCCAAATGAAATTTTAATGTACAATCGTTACCATATTAGGAAAATTTAGGGATTATTTATGTACTCAAATCATATAATCCATATACATTAAATACACGCAATAAAATAACACAGTTAGGTATTATTAACCGGGTATCTCCTATAATTATTCTTTCTACATGTAACCACATAATAACATCATTTAATATTAATTAATTTTTCAGTTTACACATGTATTTCCCCTCCCAATTTCTGGAATACATAGATATTTAATTATTTCTGTATTAAAATCATTTATGATTTTATTGCACTACTTGATACTTCATATCATTAAAATATATTCTTATCATATGATTTTATTCATGTCACACCTTACATTAATGTTCCATTTCATTTCTACGGTAGAAAACTAATTTCTTTCCAGATTGGACATTAGCGCAACTGCGCCATTTTGTACTGCTGGGAGGGCATAGCTGCGACGGTCACTGGCAGTGCCAAAATGATTTAGCTTCAAGCCAGTTCCAAATTCTATCACCACACAAGTTTTATATGATATAATTTAACTTCTATAGTGGTGATATACCCATAATTGAAATGAATCAATATGTTCAAATCTTGTCACTATATTCAAATAAATTGAATATTTAATTATTAAGAATCCTATCAATTCTTTGATATCAAAATCTTAGGATTAGTCCACTAATTTAAATACTATTAGTGACTCCCTTTAATCATTTCTTAAATTCACATAACCACATAAGGTTTAAATAGACTCACAAAACTAACTCATTAAAATTAAATCACATATTTATTTAATGCGGAGTTTAAAATTCACGGTCATTACATCCCTGGTACTATCATAACTTTCCATGTGTGGATCCTTCTTATTTGGATCAGCTCGAACCCAATCAATCTTTGGAGACAATGGCGACGTTGGGTCAATCGGAGTCTCCTTCTCCTGATTGGCAACCGCAAGGCTCTACTCCAACTCTGCTACCCTTCGGGCAAGTGTCTCGGTCTCGTCTCTCCGACGGAATGACTATCGCCTATCCCGATTCTTGGGTTTCGGAAAGGCCACCCTCATTCTCCGTTCGAACCTTCCTTTTCCATCTCTACTCGCTTTCCTTGAATGACTTCGACGTCTTCTCCCTTCTTGAGAGCGGCTTTGGCGCCTGCTCCTTTCCTGCCGAGAGTCGTCCGAACGATGTATCCTAGATCGATTCCCTAGCAATACATCATGACGCCGGTTATGACTAAAGGAGGCCTCCTCTCCACCCATCAACAATGCCATCTTTGTATCCAATTCTTTCCGCTGAAGGCGTAAGGCCTCCACAACATCTTGATTCACTTGTACCTTCTTGGCCAAAATAAATTTTCTGATGTTCTTGCTATCTCGCCTGGAGTTTCGATCCTCTTGAATACGTGTTCGGGGTGGGATATCATCAACACAATCGTTGGGTCCCTCTTCCTTCCTTGTCGTTGAGAACAATCGATGCTTGACACCAGTAGTTTGACTATTCTTTGGACCAACCAAATGACTATGTTATCCTCGACACGATCAGATGGCCCTAATCGATCCTTAGACGAATCCCGGGGTTGACCCAATGGATTGGAATTTGATTTTCCCCATCCGAAAACCGTCTTATTAGTCGTCATTACTTTTGATCAAATTTCTGAGTGATTGAAAATACCTAGCACTAAACAATCGTCCTTCTAACGTCAATGTTAACGTCAAGATTCGTGCACACGCCTCAATGACTAATAGTGCGTCCAATTCTGCACAAAAACGAAGTCACACGAAGAAGTTTGACTGCTTGGGCCACCGAGGGATAGCTCCGGTGTGAGAATAAGTACATGTTGAATAAGGATAGAAGTGAATCTCCTTAAAAAAGGAAGTCGAATATTATTCTGACTCTTTCTTTAGGAATTGAAAATTAAAAATAATTAGGAATCTTAGATTCTTTAAAATTCTCCAACTACCCAAAACAGACTCCTACGTTGGAGACATCCTCCACGTGGACTATGACCAACCAAATCATCCGAGCTTAAATAATCATACCTTAACACCTCTAAATCCCTTTCTTTCATCCCTAAAAAAACTTACAAATATGAGATTTTAAGAAATTTAATTACTTTCTCTTCTCTTCTCTTCTCTTCTCTTCTCTTCTCCTCTCCTCTCCTCTCCTAAAAAAACACTTTACAAACACAATATTAAGTCTAGCTTATTCTATGATGTGGGGCATAAGGTGGCAACTACGGTGCGTCTGTGATCGCCATGGAGCATAACTCGGTCCTTGATCTTAGGACCATGGCTCTAAAATTATTTTATTTTTGTAAATATTTTTTAATTGTTATATATTAGTATTAAGGACTACTAAATTATCCCGTCTTTCTCATGGGTTGCTCGGGTGTAGTGTAGCTATAGAGGATTGGGCTCTGAGGCCCGACCCAATCTATGGGGACCACATACTAACCGTTGCTTTGTCCAGACCTCATTAATAGAATTTAGACATCCTAACCGTTGCTTTGTCCAAACCCCATTAATAGAATTTAGAGTACTGTATATACAGTTAATTTCATTGCAAATAATTTCTCTTGTTTGTTACAACATGGAGTAGTTTTAAAATACTCACTACTCCATTTAGTTCCAACTACTACTTAAAAACTCTTATCGATCTTTGGGTACGGGTCCTTTTAAAGCTATATATATATTAGTTGTGTCCAGTGACTGGCATTTTGGATGATAAAATTTATCCCAAATTTTGGACGGCCCAAATAATTTATTAGGATGAGTGAAAAATTTAAAATAAATTATATTTTGCTAGATATATATATATATATATATGTATGGGTCTCCATCCACAGCAACCGGTTGTTGGGAAGCAACCCATTTTGGCCAGCCGGTAGAGCTTGTACCGGCTTATAAAAAAAAAATTCTCTAAGGCCGGTACAAGCTCTACCGGCTGGCCAAATTGGGTTGCTCCCTAACAACCGGTTGCTGTGGATGGAGACCCATATATATATATATATATATATATATATATATATATATATATATATATATATATATATATATATATATATATAGTCCGGATAAGGTCCGGACTCCCGGATTTTAACAAAATCCGGACCTTCTTTTTTTTTTGCTTTTTTTTTTTGAAACAACTAAAAAAAAAATTATGGAACTGAAATTTTTTCACAATATAGTGTTTTGGGCGTGATTTGGATGCCTATACCAAAACATTTCTGTACAGTCTGGGCAGACTGTACATACATTGGTTGGTATAGGTATTAAAAACACACCCAAAACACTGTATTATGGAAAAATTTCAGTTCCATAATTTTATTTTATTTTTTAGTTGTTTCAAAAAAAAAGCAAAAAAAAAAAAAAAAATTGGTCCGGATTTTAGGACCTGTCCGGACTCCCGGACAGGATCCTTGTTCTATATATATATATATATATATATATATATATATATATATATATATATATATACTGATCACAGTCACCATCCAAAAAAAAGACATGTGAGAATGAATGAAAGGTAATAGAACTTAAATATGGAACTTTCTCCCTGCATGACATCTGAAGCTAAGCCCACCAACAATATATTATCATGTGAGATGATCAGCAGAAGGACCAAATATCAATGAATTAATTCCAAAGTCCACTAAGAGAAAATGGTTGCTAAATCCAGTTGGGAACCAGTTTTCAAATTCCAACACTAGTTTGTCTTCAACACAACATATGTAACATCTAACATGTGACCTCCCATCTTCCAATGCGATTACATGCACAAGAACAAGACAACAATAAACATGTCTCGTTCTGTTTTTTTTTATACTTTTATATTGAAAAATACAAAAATAATTTATACACATAATTTATACATTTTATTATTTTTAATTTTTTCCTTTTAATTATATTAGTTTATTAAATTAATATGTTTTATTTTATTTTATAGAATTTAATATTTTGTTGCAATAAAGTTAAAATCTTAGTAATCAATCAGTATTTAATGCTCCTGTTCATGGAAGAAAAGAGGAAAGAGGACAGAGAAAAGAGGACAGAGGAAAGAGAATCCTATAAGGAGAATGAATGAGGTGGAACAATATTGGATTATCTCGGTGAATAAGTAAAAAATAATTGTTTCAGCTTTTAAAGATGGAAAAAACTCTTATTGGAGATTACCATATAGAGATTGCATTCAATAAGGAAAGAAGAGGATGAAAGTGAACAAAAGAGATTAAGGTGATGTTTGTTTACATCTGATTATCTTTTAATGGTCTGCCTCTTATTCGCTAAGAGGCATGATGCTGTTTGATATTTTTTTTGTTACCTCTGAATGCCTCTAAATCGATAAGACAAAAAATAAAATCTTAATAATTAAGAGGTGCCTCTTAATGAATTTTTTTTTGATATTTTTTTATATAAATATATTCAACAATATTATGCACTCATTTTTATTAAATTGAATATTTAAAATTATTAAATAAAATTTTACCCTTTAAAATGGTAAAATAATATCATTAAGAGACAACTTACTTTTTAGTTATCAAATAAGTTTTAGATTCAAACCTCATAACCATTCAGATGATCTAATTTATTAAGATATCATAATCAATCAGATCTTAATTCTCACGTTTATCAAACACAACCTAAGTTCAATGACTCTAAATTAAGGCACAAATTTATTTTTTCTATAAATATATAAGTCTCTTGTTTTAGAGGGATAAATGTGTTGATTAGTTTAGGTAGGAGTAAGAGTAAGAGTAATAACATTATTTCTTTAATGTACGCTTATTGGAGGATCATTAATAAATGAAGTTTCCTTATTTATTTTTAATCTTCTACTTTTTCTTCTTTATTTTAGTTAGTTTATTGATTTTCATGTCTAATTAATTTCTTTAATCTAGGATGGAGATGA
Source organism: Panax japonicus (assembly GCA_020205505.1). Classification (NCBI taxonomy): domain Eukaryota; kingdom Viridiplantae; phylum Streptophyta; class Magnoliopsida; order Apiales; family Araliaceae; genus Panax; species Panax japonicus. Next base: position 45,824,549 of record CM035098.1, read on the forward strand.
AATTAAATAATTATTCATGATAATATTTTTCTATCTCTTATATTATTTATACTTTTATGTTTGATTGATTTCACCTTCATGTTTCGTTATTGAAATACATTTGTTTTATATTTCTTATGTGATTTTAAATTAATTAAAAGATTTTGATAGATTATTGTTAAAATAAGAGTTTCTTATGTTCTCTTCATGAAGACGCAAGAAAGAAATAATACCCCTTACCGTAAAAGAAACTGAATATAGGAATAGAGAGGTAGCAGACTTCTCTTCTTCTTTCTCTCTGTAATTTTCTCTCTCTAGAGTTTCAGTGAATTCGTAAGAAATAATGAAGGAATGAGCTTCTATTTATAGGAGAATGGAAAGGCACTGTGAAAGGATTTTTCTCACGAACGCAACAGTGTTTTAAATTCACTGGCTGAAATCATAAGCTAGATTTTTAAAACCAAAATTTATAATATATATATATATATATAACACATGCTAGATTAGAAAAATCCTACCACCCGTGCATCATTTTTCAAGGTGCTGGCCAATTAGAAGAGAGGAAAAAACAAAACTATCACATGTCAAGTTGAGAAAATGGCCTCATTCACATGTTTGATAGCATTATTGGATTGTTCAACCAATAAGGTGCAAGCTTTGAAAATAATATCACATATCCTGCCAACTTTATCCACCACCACAACCCACTCACCCACATTTACTATATATATATATATATATATATATATATATATATATATATATATATATATATACATATTAATCACACACCTCACCACTTTCTTAATTTCCCCCTACATGCCAACTAACACATATATAATATATATAAATACGTACCTTATATATATATATATATATATATATATATATATATATATATATATAAGTAATAAAACAAAATTGAGATAATTTTCTCCCTATGATTTTGAAAAATGATAAAGTGAGGGGTTCATATAATACGTCATCCTACAACAAATACTTCATAAAAATTTTCTCAATATTTTTAACAACATTTATCATTATTATTATAATTCACAATATTAATCGACCAGGTCGTTCCCATGAAGAGGGGACTTTCCAATAAGGATTCCTCCCTATTGGCGTACAATTAGGTGACCAAACCTCTCCTTGACAGAACTTCTAAACATCGTTAATATTGCAAATAATAATATTAATAACTTTGTCATCTCAATTATTGATTTAATAATATATAAAATATCGACAATAATTGAATCAAATAATGTGAGATACTATGCAGTAATTACTGTAGCAATAATTGAACAAAACTGAGTGACTTCTCACGTAAGCATCAATAATCAATATCGTGTGCTACTATGCAACCACGCGTATTACTGTACTTTTAACACCGGGTGTTTCAACAGTTAACGGTAAAACTTCCGCCGTTATTTTCATAAAAAGATATTTTTATCGTTTTCTCAATCCGACAATAATTCCGTTGTAGGGTCCACCAATGATTGTGTCGTCGTACGAATATTCCCTGTTAAAACGAATATTCCTCGACCAATCGAATATAATATAACAACTTGCGTACTTTGCAAAATTTATAATTATTACCCACAACTATAACATTATTTTAAATTCACACCTTAATATTTAAAAATAATTTTTATAGAAAATTCATCTTTATTCATAAAAGTTGGGGTCTTACAACCTCCCCTTCTTAAGAAATTTCACCCTCGAAATTAGGGTACGTACCTGGTATGTCGAAGAGGTAAGGATACCTTGATTTCATTTCAGATTCTAACTCCCAGGTCATTTCCTCAACATCGTGGTTTCTCCACAAAACTTTGACTTGAGGTATAACCTTGGAGCGTAGAATATGTTCCTTCTTATCCAAGATTTGAACAGGAACCTCTTCATATGTTACAACTTTCGCTATTTCGTCTGGTTCTAACTCAATAATGTAGTTCGGGTCTTCCATATATTTACGTAACATTGATATGTGAAAAACGTTATGAACACGAGACATACTTGGCGGTAAAGCGAGTCTATATGCCACAGTTCCTACTCGATCGAGGATTAAAAATGGGCCAATGAATCGAGGATTGAGCTTTCCTCTCTTTTCAAATCTCGTAACTCCTTTCCATGGAGAAACACGTAACAACACATGATCTCCAATATCGAATTCCACGTCCTTTCGATGAAGATCAACATAACTCTTTTGTCGATCTTGTGAGATTTTTATACATTGTCGTATCGTTTGAATCTTTTCTATAGTCATGCGTACCAACTCCGATCCCAACAACATTGTTTCACCCACCTCATCCCAGCATACTGGAGAACGACACTTTCTTCCATACAACGCTTCGAATGGAGCCATGCCAATACTTGCTTTGTAGCTGTTGTTGTAGGAAAACTCTACCAATGGTAAGAACTTGTCCCAACTTCCCTTGAAGTCAAGTACACAAAGTCTGAATAAATCTTCAAGAGTTTGAATAGTCCTTTCTGATTGTCCGTCCGTCTGAGGATGATATGCCGAACTAAATCGTATATCTGTGCCCATAGCTTTTTGCAAACTAACCCAAAATTATGAAGTGAATCTTGGGTCTCGATCAGAAACTATAGATACTGGCATACCATATAGTCTTACAATCTCGTTTATGTACATACGAGCAAGACGTTCAAGTGTATAAATTTCTCGTATTGGTAAGAAATGAGCAGACTTGGTCAATCTATCAACAATGACCCAAATTGCATCTATGCCTTGAGAAACCTTGGGAAGACCAGTAACAAAATCCATGGTAATGTGCTCCCACTTCCATTCTGGAATTTTAAGTGGTTGCAATGGACCTTTTGGTACTTGATGCTCCACCTTGACTCGTTGACAAGTTAAACACCTTGAGATAAACAACGCTATCTCTCTCTTCATATTGCCCCACCAAAATGTATGTCGAAGATCATGATACATTTTGGTACTCCTAGGATGGATTACAAACGGTGTGTTATTCGCCTCCATCATAATTTTATACTTTAACTCAGGATCGTTAGGAACACAAAGTCTGGAGTTGACTCGAAGTATTCCTTCTTCATCGATTCTTGCTTCCAGCATAGCACCTTCTTGTACTTTCTTCCTCATACGCATCAGCTCCAGGTTTGTAACTTGAGCAGCTTTTAACTTTATCGATTAACGTCAGTTCTACTCGTATATCCGCCATCATCACATGGGTCCCTAGAGTCTTTAACTCTATCTCCATTCTATGTAAGTCACACAAAATGGGCCTTTGCGTTGTCAATATCGCACTCGTACCCGCATATGATCTTCTACTCAATGCGTCAGCTACCACGTTCACTTTTCCAGGATGGTATAGGATGGTATGATCATAATCTTTCAACAGTTCAAGCCAACGTCGTTGTCACATGTTGAGTTCCTTTTGAGTGAAGAAATATTTGAGGCTTTTATGATCCGTAAAGATCCTCACTTTCTCCCCTACAAGTAATGCCTCCAAATTTTAAGTGCGAAAACAACAGCTGCCAACTCTAGATCATGAGTAAGATAATTCCTCTCATATTCTATGAGTTTTCGAGAGGCATAGGCTATGACTTTCCCATGTTGCATGAGAACACATCCTAACCATTTGCCCGAAGCATCACTGTAGATAACAAATCCTTCCGAGCCAGATGGTATTGTCAGAACAGGTGCTAAGATGAGTCTCCTCTTGAGTTCTTGAAAACTCTTCTCACATTCCTCTTTCCAACTGAATTTTGTATATTTTTGAGTCAGCTGAGTTAATGGAGTAGTGATTTGAAAAAACCCCTCCACGAATCTCCGATAATAACCAGCTAAGCCGAGAAAGCTACGTACTTCGGTCACTGATTTAGGTTGCTCCCAGCTTTGAATAGCTTCAATCTTTGCTGGATCAACAGATATTCCATGACTTGATACCACGTGCCCAAGGAATGCTACTTCCTCATGCCAGAACTCGCATTTCTATAACTTGGCATAAAGCTTATATTCACGAAGCTTTTGGAGTATCAGCCTCAAGTGTTGCTCATGATCTTCACGGCTTTTGGAATAAATAAGGATATCATCAATAAAGACGACCACAAAGTGATCCAAATATTCCTTGAATACTCGGTTCATCATATCCATAAAAGCAGCAGGAGCATTAGTCAATCCAAAAAACATGACTAGGAATTCATAATGCCCGTACCGAGTTCTGAAAGCCGTCTTTGGAATGTCATCGGTTCTAATCTTCAATTGGTGATATCTGAAACGAAGATCAATCTTTAAAAAGAATTTGGCTCCTTGTAACTGGTCAAACAGGTCATCAATACGTGGCAATGGGTACCTATTTTTGATGGTGACATGATTTAATTCCCGATAATCAATACAAAGTCGCATACTCCCATCTTTCTTTTTCACGAATAGAATAGGAGCACCCCAAGGAGACGTACTAGGATGAATGAAACCGATGTCTAACAATTCCTGCAGTTGGGTCTTTAACTCCTGAAGTTCAATAGGGAGCCATTCGATATGGGGATTTGGAAATAGGTTTTGTACCGGGTTCAAGGTCGATACAAAATTCAATTTCACGCTCTGGGGGTAGGCCAGGAAGTTCTTCAGGGAATACGTCATGAAATTTATTAACAATAGAGATATCATTCAAAACTGACGTATTTTTGTTTAAATCCGTGACATGAGCTAAGAAAGCTTGACATCCATTTTTCAATAAACGAATAGCTTTATGGCTTAAGATGACAGTGATTGATTTTAATGGTTTGGTTGCTTGAATTCGCATAATAGGTTGGTTAGGAATATGAAAGTTAACAACCTTACGAAACTAATCAATTTTTGCATGATGAGTAGTTAACCAATCAATCCCTAGAATTACGTCAAATGCAAGTATTTTTAATGAAATAAGATCGACAGGTAATGTGAGGGTACCGATTTAAACCAAAAAAGACTTATAAACAGTGGATGTAATGAAGGTTTCTCCCAATGGAGTTTCAACAGATAAGTCAAAGTCCAATTTCTACGGAGTCAAATTTAAACGTTGAGCGCAAGTAGGAGAAATAAAAGAATGGGTAGAACCGGTATCAAATAAGGTATATACTTCGCTAGAGTTTATGATAAGCTTACCCGTGATGACCTCGTTCGGGTTCATTGCTTTCTTGGAGGTCACGACAAACGCTCTCCCTTGAACTACCGGTATTGTCTTATCTGGGACGGCCTTTGATGCATCCATCCTAGCTGGACTTGTCTTCAGTGCATGACAAAATCGGGCCAGGTGAACTTCTCTTCCACAATTGTAACATGCTTTGGATGGCATCGCGCAGTTTGGACTGATGTGTCCCTCTCCTCCACATTTGAAGTATATGATAGGTGGTCGTTCTCCTTCCTTAATGATAGGTGCTGATGCGGACGTCTTTCTATCATTGTTGAATCTCCTCTTCTTGAAATGTTCATTCTTATTATTTTGGCCATGATTACCACCGAAGTGGTTACCATTTCTGGTATGTTAATTCCCTCCACGCTTATTGTCACTACTTCGATGACTGTTATCATTGGTATTATCATTTTGCCGGCTGCTCTCTTTTGGTTGGCTTGACTCATTATCGCGCTCCAATAACTGAGCCCTATTAATAACATCTGAATACAAACACAGTTTATGAAAGATAAGATATTGATGTATCTCGGGTTTTAAACCTCTTAGAAAAATTCACGTCATTTTCTCCTCATTATCAACCAAATGACACGCAAACCCGGATAACTCAGAAAACTTGGCTTCGTACTGCGACACGGTCATATTGTTTTGCTCCAGCTTGATGAACTCTACCTCTTTCATGTGACGAATACTTTCGAGAAAGTACTTGTCGTTGGACAGTTCTTGGAACTTCTTCCAAGACATTTTCAGTGCGGCAGGTTCAGTACGCTTTACAGATTCTCACCAGTAATCTGCCTCTTCCTGCAACATGAAGGTGGCAAAGGGAACCATATGCTCTTCAGAGCATCCCAAGACATCAAATATCTTGTTGATCTGCTTTATCCATGTCTCCGCCTTAAGTGGTTTTGGCTCTCCAAAAAACTCTGGTGGTCCCGGTTCCTTGAACTGCTTAGCGGTGACCGTCCGAGAGTTGTCAGTGTTTCCACCTGCATTTTGGACAGGAGCCACTCTTGCCTGATGTTGCATGAATTGCATAAAGCCTCTGAATATTCCATCGTTCATCATCTGGTCCGTGTATTTTTTTGCCTGATGATTGTCGCCTTCCTGATGCACATTATCTTGATTATTGATCTGTGGAGACTCAACAGTCTCCTGTGCTCCATTGATGTTCTCAACATTCTCGAATTTCATTTTCAAATACTGCCATAAAACAAGGGTTAATTAACATATCACATATTATCCCTATACTCTGACCGACCAATTAAATACCAAATAAACTTATGTAGGTCATACTAGCGAAGGAATTCTCCGTCTCTCCCCTTCTAGTTCTTGTCTCACATCTTAGCCAGGGATCATATCCCTAAGCTTTGATACCAACTGGAACGACCCCAAAATAGGTATACATCACCTATTCTGAGTCACCAAATACATAGTACATAATACAAATACAATCTTAAATATACAACATGAGCTGTGAGTTTTAATATAAATATTGTCTTCTAGACAATATTAAAACTCAAAATAAGTCCTCAATACATTTATTAACACATTATTTCATAAAATAGTGAGGACTACTAATGCTATCATCTGGACCGTCACTCCGTTCCCCGACTAGTCCCTGCTACGTTCTCATTTCCCGAAAAGAACAATGAAAGTAAAAGGGTGAGCTCAGCTAGCCCAATAAGAAATATTATGACTAAGGTAATGCAGAATAAATTATAATTAGCCTTCCACAATGTTAAACTGATAAAATACATTAGATATCAAGTTTAACTGCAGCGGAACAAGCAATCCATTAAAAGAGTCAAGTAGAGAATAAAATCTACTATTTTTTATGATTTAAAAAGGTTTTTCATCACTTTTATCGTTGAGACTCAGCTTAATAAATAATCCACATCATCCCTGCACTACGGCCAAGGATATTCGTGTATTCATCAATGGTCATGATCATGCCAACAACTGTCCATCAATGTACTACGGGCCAATGAGGACTTTTACCACATCATTTGTAACATTACGGTCATGATTATACAGAATAATCCCTGGTCATATTCATACCAAGTCCATCTATATACTACAGGCCACAGATGACTTTCAACATAATAAAAACATGAGGATGATGACAATGATATAAGAATTCAATAAAACAAGTTCAAGAGTTAATTTATCTAGGAACCAATAACATCCAAATTGTCAACATGATACTGCTTTGTGGGGTAAAACTCAAGAATGCTCAGAAGAATATTTCTATGAAAAGATACTGGATGAAGCGCAAATATCAAGGATATTCCACTAATTTCATGGAGTATAAAAGCCAAAACTTTAACCAACTGAGTATAATAAAGAATGGAATAACAAAATAAATCACCAGGCATGCGATAGACCGCACAGACAGGTGATTCCAACAGAATAATAAATAATGGAACCAGGTCATGCGTAAACGCACAGACAAGATATTTCAACAGAATAATAAACAACGGAACCAGGTCATGCATAAACGCACAGGTATGATGTTCTAACAGAATAATAAATAACAGAACCAGGTCATGCGTAACGTACAGACAGGATGTTCCAACAGAATAAAAAAGAATGGAATAACAGAAGAATTTCACCATGTATGCGGTACTTCATATAAACAAGTTATTCCAACCTAATAATAAAGAATGGAATAACAGAAGTTATCTTCATAAAGACGAAAGAAAGAAATAATATCCCTTATCGTAAAAGAAACTTGATATAGGAATAGAGAATTAGTAGACTTCTCTTCTTCTTTCTCTCTGTAATTTTCTCTCTCTAGAGTTTCAATGAATTCGTAAGAAATAATGAAGGAATGAGCTTCTATTTATAGGAGAATGGAAAGGCACTGTCTAAGGATTTTTCTCACGGACACAACAGTGTTTGAAATTCACTGGCTGAAATCATACGCTAGATTTTCAAAACCAAATTTTATAATATATATATAATATAACACATGCTAGATTAGAAAAATCCTACCACGCGTGCATCATTTTTCAAGGTGCTGGCCAATTAGAAGAGAGGAAAAAACAAAACTATCACATGTCAAGTTGAGAAAATGGCCTCATTCACATGTTTGATAGCATTATTGGATTTCTCAACCAATAAGGTGCAAGCTTTGAAAATAATATCACATATCCTGCCAACTTCATCCACCACCACAACTCACTCACCCACATTTAATATATATATATATATATATATATATATATATATATATATATATAAATACATATTAATCACACACCTCACCACTTTTTTAATTTCCCCCCACATGCCAGCTAACACATATATAATATATATAAATACGTACCTTATATATATATATACATATAAAACTTATATATATATAAGTAATAAAAAAAACTGAGATAACTTTCTCCCGACGATTTTGAAAAATGAGAAAGTGAGGGGTTCATATAATACGCCACCCTACGACAAATACTTCATAAAAATTTCCTCAATATTTTTAATAACATTTATAATTATTATTATAATTCACAATATTAATCGACCAGGTCATTTCCAGGAAAGTGGGGGCTTTCCAATAAGGATTCTTCCCTATTGGCACGCAATTAGGTGACCAAAACTCTCCTTGACAGAACTTTTAGACAACGTTAATATTGCAAATACTAATATTAATAACTTTGTCATCTCAATTATTGATTTAATAATATATAAATATCGACAATAATTGAATCAAATAACGTGAGATACTATGCAACAATTACTGTAACAATAATTGAACAAAACTAAGTGACTTCTCACGTAAGCATCAATAATCAATATCGTAATCTACTATACAACCACGCGTATTACTGTACTTTTAACACCAGGTGTTTCAACAGCTAACGTTAAAACTTCCGCCGTTATTTTCATAAAAAGATATTTTTATCGTTTTCTCAATCCGACAATAATTCCGTTGTGAGGTCCATCAATGATTGTTCCGTCGTACGAATATTTCCTGTTAAAACGAATATTTCCCGACCAATCGAATATAATATAACAACTTGCGTACTTTGCAAAATTTATAATTATTACCTACAACTATAACATTATTTCAAATTCACACCTTAATATATGTATATATCTATATAAAAAAATAAAAAATAAACAAAAGAAGTTGCCGCCTGTTTTTTTTAAAGAAAAATGAGGTCAATCATTCTTTATATACTCAATCTCAAAATGAAAAAACGTATTAAGTAAGGAAGTCTCATATTAATTATATAATATAATATAAAATAAATCAATAAATATGGAGAATCAAAACAGACTCTTAGCCACAAAAAGAAGGAAAAACTCTTCGACACTCTCAGTTCATAACGCAACACAAGCAATTTTTTCGGTGATTCTCCTCTTCTTCGACAGAGTTGGAAAATAAATCATCCACCAGCTAGACCAGTGCCTTTCTTTGAAGGTAATTTTTTTTCAAGATACATATTAAATCTAGATGTATAAATTTTATAAATTGTAATGCATATCTTTATTAACTTTTTATTATTTGATTAAACAGGAAACTTGGTTGGGATTCTTGGTCTTTATAATTGGATGTTTCAAGTGGAAGAAAATATGCTCAAAATCCAGGTTTTATTGTTCTTTGTTAATTAGTTGATAATTTATTTATTTTTTTATTTAATTTGTATAAAAGAGCACACTTGAGAAAATTTATCTTGAGCTTTAGAAAACCCAGAACCGGCTCTGTCAACAGCTTCCAAAGAAAGATGTTAAAAATAATAAGGATATGTGTAAATTAACTTTTTCATATTTGACACTTATATTAAATAAATTCAGAGATATTTTAAATTAATTAATTACTTAGTTGCCACTTATTTTTCTATTTTCACTTTATAATTATCTACGCTCCCAATGTGACTATGATGCAGTACCAGGTGAACGGTTAACAAGTCTACATCATCTTACGATAATATAATATAATATGAATAACCAAAAAGTGTATGCATAAAAGTATTTACCTCTTCTCATCTATAATGAATTTTTATAGCTCAATTTGTATTCGAGTATTAGTGGAAACACTATTCTAACTGTTGGGCCATGATATTTCACTTATTGGGTCGAATGGATTAGGCCTTCCTAATCGGGTAGTCCATTGGGTCACAGTTATTGGATCCTCAAGTTATTGGGCTTAGTCATTCTATAATCCTTGTTAAGTCTTTATTATATCGGGCTAGATTAGTGGGTTAATCCATCATACATTTAAATATCTCCATCTTTGTCTTGCAATGATGAAAAAGAATAGTTGTTGACCAAAAGTCTGCAGATCATTAATGTGGATGGGATCTTAGTCGGTCGGCGGTGGGAAACAGTGAGATAATGTAGCAGTTTCTGCATACAATTGGCTGAGATCACCTGCAGTGGGGAACTGTGTTTGACCGTAGTGGGTGGCACGGTAAACCGAGTCTAAGAGTATATCATAGCAAGGAAGTAATACATGCAAAGGTAACTGATAATTTTATCTCTCTCAATACACTAGATATTTTATCCTCCATTGTTAACCCTTGTGTTCGCCTATACTGACTCTCACGCCTGAGCTATCCCCCGACGGTCGAAGCTGTCAAGCTTTTGGTGTTGATCGTGTTTATTGTGCAGGATCAGGACGTCTTACGTGATTGGGACGTGGCAGAAGATCTTGGCGTTAACATTGGCGCTAGAAGGAGGGTTGTGTTCTAGTGTCCTTGAGTTTTCAATCACAATCTTTTCAGTTGTTCTACGTCGAAAGATGGTGAGGAGTAGAACTGTTGCACCGGAGGGACAGTCGATGCCGAAGGGACGGCTTCCAAATATGAATCAGGGGGTTCTCGTTCGAGAGCCCATCGTGAAGCCCGAAGATGGTTGGTCTTTGCTTCTGATAAGGAGCGTGATCATGGTCGAAGGCGAGTATAAGGCATCCCACCTAGAACTCGGCACCGAAGTGGTTAGGATAACAAGGCTGCCAAGCTGGCGAAGATGGTAGACGAGGCATATAAAGCTTTGGAGGTTCTCTTGAAGCGGAGCGAGGATATAGCTGAGCAGAGGGATGATATAGCTGAACAGATGCTTCGGATGGCAGAGCTGAAAGAAGGTGATCCTCATGACCGAAGAAGACCAGGGAACCATACTCCTGAGTATCCAAAGAGGGTACTTCACTCTATCAGTTTTCGGGATTATGGTCGCAGCAGACAAAGACGTAGGTCCAGAAGTCACATTTCCGAGAATCCACTGAGGGGATGCCACCTTGTGGGTGCTTGTCTTCGGAGAAATCCATCCAAAGCTGCAAGTTAGGATGCAAAGGGTCGGGCTGTTCAGAAGAAGCTTTGAGGAGATTTATGTTCAAATCAGCAGAAGCAGAGTATGCTCTTCGGGAATTTCATAAGGGCATCTGTGGTGATCATTTGGCTGCAAAGTTATTGTCCTACAAAGTACTTCAGTAGGGATATTATTGACCTACAATTTTTCAAGAGGCTACGGACACCAGTTTGTGGGATCGAAGTTTGAAATATTCTTGAAAGAACTGGGGATTCAGCACAGAAAGACTTCGGTAGCTCGCCTACAAGATTCACTTTTTCACAATTGATCTTCTTTTTATTAGTCCTAAATTCACAATGGTGTAAAGAGGACGGGGGGACTCGCTGACCATTCGATGGTAGCCTTTTTGGTAGGCGGTCCTTATAAATTTGTCAGGCACTTCGTGGTAGGCAAACTTCATCGGTGTAAGGAGGACGGGGTGGACTCGCTGACCATTTTATGGTAGCCTTTTTGGCAGGAGTGTCCTCATGGATTTGTTATACCCTGCGTAGTAGATAAATTTTATAGTCCTTTTAATTTTGTTTTAGTGCGAGTAGTAAACCAATATGCACCGAAGTAAGGAGGTTCGGGTGGACTAGCTGGCCATTCGATGGTAGCCTTATTGTTAGGTGTGTCCTTATATATTTGTTCTACCCCGCATAGTAGACAAATGTCCTTATATATTTTTTCTACCCCGCATGGTAGACAAATGTCCGTATATATTTGTTTCACCCCGAGTGTTAAACAAGATCTTGATGGTGCAAGGAGGATCAGCCGAATTCACCTTATATATGATCTGTCTCACACTTCGGTAACGATAAGTATGCATTACTTTATTTTGTTCAAGTGTTGAATTCGAATTATATTATCATTGTTCTTAACTATTACATAGTTTGCTTGATTATTGACTAACAGTTTAAAATAAGAGGCACTTGCACATTTTTCACGTTGATAAATGATTAATTATTGACAAGAAATGTTCACCCAGAAGTAATAAGGCATGAAGTTGATACTCCACTAATATTAACTATTCACAAAAAGTTAGGATTTTTGCAGAAAGTTCTACAACTAATGATTTCATATCCTTTGGCATACATATGGACGATCTCATCGTTCAGTTTGGCAAATTTTCTGTATGCTACCTGGATTTCCTTACGAAGGTCTTCGGTTAGTGGCGGACCCAAATTCCTAAGGGCCCGAAGCACTTTGAGCTCTTCTTCAAACTTCCGACGATGTGCCAGATGTTTTGATTCTTTAGCTTGGATCGACATTTATATTGATGATGACACGACTTCCGAATGGTGTTCTCCCTTCGGGCGGCATCCTCTTCGGCATCCTCTTCGGCTTCTTTGTATTTGGGACAGAGACACCCGAAGATAGCTTTTTCCTGTAAATGACTATTATTAGTCAGTCAATTCGAATTGGTAGGCAGCGATGTAAATGGATAAGTCAAAATATCAAATTCATTTAGTCCGATATTTCATTCCTTCATCCATCAGGTCTATGATGGAACTATTGTCGAACCGATGATAATCGGTATCGCGAACGCATGATATTGTAGAACCGGTATTTCATTTTGTGGCTTGAGCTTCGGTAGATAAAAGCGCTTCGTTGGTACTTCTATAGAGGTCGATGAAGATGAACCATTTGTGTTGCTATTTGATGTTCATCAGATGAGCCTCGGTAAGCTATATTTTAGGCCTTTATTGATCTTATTATAATTCCTGTTGCCCTGGACCGATGTCATTTATACTCTTTCATTAAACATCTTGTTTAATAAAAGACTGGGGGCAATGTTAGGCCATGATATTTCACTTATTGGGTCGAATGGATTGGGCCTTCCTACTCGGTTAGTCCATTGGGTCACAGTTATTGGATACTCAAGTTATTGGTCTTAGTCATTCTATAATCCTTGCTAAGTCTTTATTATATCAGGCTAGATCAGTGGGTTGATCCATCATACATTTAAATATCTTCATTTATGACTTGCAATGATGAAAATGGATAGCTGTTGACCGAAAGTCTGCAGATCATTAATGTAGATGGGATCTTAGTCGGTCGGCGGTGGGAAACAGTGAGATGATGTAGCATTTTCTGCATACAGTCGGCTGAGATCACTTGCAGTGGGGAACTGTTTCTGACGGTGGTGGGTGGCATGGTAAACCGGGTCTGAGAGTATATCATAGCAAAAAAGTCATACATACAAAGGTAACTGATAATTTTATATCTCTCAATACACTAGATATTTTATCCTCCATTGTTAACCTTGTGATCACATGTACTGACTCTCACGATTGAGCTATCCCCTGACGGTCGAAGCCGTCAAGCTTTTGGTGCTGATCGTTTTTACTGTACAGGATTAGGACGTCTTACGTGATTGGGACGTGGCAGAAGATCTTGGCATTCACACTAACTATATCTGTTATGTTCTTATTTTACAATCTAGTGAAAATTCCATTGTATAGATGTTACGACTTTATTTTCGTGTAGGGTTACATATTTTGTCCCCCCACTATCAATTATGATTATGATGATTCAAAAAATTAAATTAAATTTTCAAAATAAATTTAATCTAATTTACTGAAAAAATTAAATTAAAGAATTTTTTTAATAGGTAGAATCGTCAATTTATTAATTAATAAACCCTAAGATGCATAAAACATCATGTATAGTGTCTCTCATTTGACATTTTACTGGGTGAAAAATTCATACAACAACTATATATATATATATATATATATAGAGTCCAGATCAGGTCCGGACTCCCGAATTTTAACAAAATTCGGACCTTTTTTTTTTGCTATTTTTTAAACAACTAAAAAAAAATTATGGAACTTGAATTTTTACATAATACAGTGTTTTGGGTGTGATTTGGATACGTATAACAAGATATATCTGTACAGTCTTGGCAGAATGTACATACATTGGTTGGTATAGGTATTAAAAACACACCCAAAACACTGTATTATGGAAAAATTTTAGTTTCATAATTTTATTTTATTTTTTAGTTGTTCTACAAAAAAAAAATAGGGTTCGAATTTTGGATCAGGTCCGGGAGTTGTATGTATATATATATATATATATATATATATATATATATATATATATGTAAGACCCCAACTTTTATGAATAAAGATGAATTTTCTATAAATATTATTTTTAAATATTAAGGTGTGAATTTGAAATAATGTTATAGTTGTGGGTAATAATTATAAATTTTGCAAAGTGCGCAAGTTGGTCGGGGAGTATTCATTTTAACAGGGAATATTTATACGATGGCACAATCATTGGTGGACCCCACAACGGAATTATTGTCGGATTGAGAAAACGATAAAAATATCTTTTTATGAAAATAACGGCGGAAGTTTTACCGTTAACTGTTGAAACACCCGGTGTTAAAAGTATAGTAATACGCGTGGTTGCATAGTAGCACACGGTATTGATTATTGATGCTTACGTGAGAAGTCACTTAGTTTTGTTCAATTATTGCTACAGTAATTGCTGCATAGTATCTCATGTTATTTGATTCAATTATTGTCGATATTTTATATATTATTAAATCAATAATTGAGATGACAAAGTTATTAATATTATTATTTGCAATATTAACGATGTCTAGAAGTTCTGTCAAGGAGAGGTTTGGTTACCTGATTGCGCGCCAATAGGGAGGAATCTTTATTGGAAAGCCCCCTCTTTCTTAGGAACGACCTGGTCGATTAATATTGTGAATTATAATAATAATGATAAATATTGTTAAAAATATTGAGGAAATTTTTATGAAGTATTTGTTGTAAGGTGGCGTTTTATATGAACCCCTCACTTTCTCATTTTTCAAAATCGTCGGGAGAAAGTTATCTCGGTTTTATTTTATTACTTATATATATATATATATATATATATATATATATAAGTTTTTTTTATATATATATATATAAGGTACGTATTTATATATATTATATATGTGTTAGTTGGCATGTGGGAGGAAATTAAGAAAGTGGTGAGGTGTGTGATTAATATGTATTTATATATATATATATATATATATATATATATATATATGTATATATATATAGAGTCCGGATCAGGTCCGGACTCCCGGATTTTGTTAAAATCCGGACCTTTTTTTTTTTTTTTTTTTGAAACAACTAAAAAAAAAAATTATGGAATTGGAATTTTTACATTATACAGTGTTTTGGGCGTGATTTGGATGCCTATAACAAAACATGTCAATACAGTCTGGGCAGACTGTACATACATTGGTTGGTGTAGGTATTAAAAACACACCCAAAACACTGTATTATTGAAAATTTTCAGTTCCATAAATTTTTTTTTTTTTAGTTGTTCTACAAAAAAAAAAAAAAAATCAGGTCCGGATTTTCTCCCGTCCGGGAGGTCCGGACCTGATCCTTATTTTATATATATATATATATATATATATATATATATATATATATATATATATATATATATATATATATATATATATATATATATATATTAAATGTGGGTGAGTGGGTTGTGGTAGTGGATGAAGTTGGCAGGATATGTGATATTATTTTCAAAGCTTGCACCTTATTGGTTGAACAATCCAATAATGCTATCAAACATGTGAATGAGTCCATTTTCTAAACTTAACATGTGATAGTTTTGTTTTTTTCCTCTCTTATAATTGGCCAACACCTTGAAAAATGATGCACGGGTGGTAGGATTTTTCTAATCTAGCATGTGTTATATATATATATATATATATATATATATATATATATATATATATATATATATATATATATATATATATATATATATATATATATATTACAAAATTCAGTTTTGAAAATCTAGCGTATGATTTTAGCCAGTGAATTTCAAACACTGTTGTGTCCGTGAGAAAAATCCTTACACAGTGCCTTTCCATTCTCCTATAAATAGAAGCTCAATCCTTCATTATTTCTTACGAATTCACTGAAACTCTAGAGAGAACATTAAAAAGAGAAAGAAGAAGAGAAGTCTGCTACCTCTCTATTCTTATATCCAGTTTCTTTTACGGTAAGGGGTATTATTTCTTTTGTATTAATGAAGAGAACTTTTGTTATTCCATTTTTTTTTATTCTGTTAGAATAACCTGTATACGCGGTCTACCCTATACTTGGTGAAATTCTTATGTTATTCCATTCTTTATCATTATGTTGGAATAACCTGTCTATGCGAAGTACCGCATACATGGTGAAATTCTTCTCTTATTCCATTCTTTATTATTCTGTTGGAACATCATGTCTTTGCATTTACGCATGACCTGGTACCGTTATTTATTATTCTGTTAGAACATCATGTCGGTGCGAAGTTCACCTGACCTGGTTTCGTTATTTATTATTCTGTTGGAATATCTTGTCTGTGCGTTTACGTATGACCTGGTTCCGTTATTTATTATTCTGTTGGAATAACTTGTATGTGCGGTCTATCGCATGCCTGGTGATTTCTTTTTGTTATTTCATTCTTTATTATACTCAGTTAGTTAAAGTTTTGACTTCTATACTCCATGAAATTAGTAGAATATCCTTGATATTTACGATTCATCCAGTATCTTTTCATGTAAATATTCTTCTGAGCATTCTTGAATTTTACTTTACAAAGAAGTATCATGTCGACAATTTGGACGTTAATAGTTCCTGGATAAATTAATTCTTGAACATGTTTTATTGAATTCTTATATCATTGCCATCATCCTCATGTTTATATTATGTTGAAAGTCATTTGTGGCATGTAGTGCATAGATGGACTTGGTATGATTATGACCAGGGATTATTCGGTATAATCATGACTGTGATGTTACAAAAGATGTGGTAAAATTCCTCATTGGCCGTAGTGCATTGATGGACAGTTGTTGGCATGATCATAACCATTGATGAATACACGAATATCCTTGGTCGTAGTGCATGGATAATTTGTGGTTGTGATACTAATGAATATCCTTAGTCGTAGTTCAGGGATGATGTGGATTATTTATTAGGCTGCGTCTCAGCGATAAAAGTGATGAAAAACCTTTTTAAATCATAAAAGATAGTAGATTTATTCTCTACTTGACTCTTTTAATGGATTGTTTGTTCCGCTGCAGTTAAATTTGATGGCTATTGTATTTTATCAGTTTAACATTGTTGAAGGCTAATGATAATTTATTTTGCATTATCTTAGTCATAATATTTCTTACTGGGCTAGTTGAGCTCACACTTTTACTTTCATTGTTCTCTTCAGGAAATGAGAATGTAGCAGGGACTAGTCGTGGAACGGAGTGACGATCCAGACGATAGCATTAGTAGTCCTCACTATTCTATGAAATAGTGTGTTAATAAATGTATTGAGGACTTATTTTGAGTTTTAATATTGTCTAGAAGACAATATTTATATTAAAACTCACAGCTCATGTTGTATATTTAAGATTGTATTTGTATTATGTACTATGTATTTGGTGACTCAAAATAGGTGATGTATACCTATTTTGGGGGCGTTCCAGTTGGTATCAAAGCTTAGGGATATGATCCCTGGCTAAGATGTGAGACAAGAACTAGGAGGGGAGAGACGAGGAATTCCTTCGCTAGTATGACCTACCTAAGTTTATTTGGTATTTAATTGGTCGGTTAGAGTATAAGAATAATATGTGATATGTTAATTAACCCTTGTTTTGTGGCAGTATTTGAAAATGACATCCGAGAATGTGTAGAATATTAATGGAGCACAGGAGACCGTTGGGTCTCCACAGATAAATAATCAGGATAATGTGCATCAGGAAGGCGACAATCCTCAGGCAAACAACAACACAGACCAGATGATGAACAATGGAATATTCAGAGGCTTTATGTAATTCATGCAACATCAGGCAAAAGCGGTTCCTGTCCAAAATGCAGGTGGAAACACTGGCAACTCTCGGAAGGTCACCGCTAAGCAGTTCAAGGAACTGGGGCCACCGGAGTTTTTTGGAGAGCCAAAACCACTTAAGGCGGAGACGTGGATAAAGTAGATCAACAATATATTTGATGTCTTGGGATGTTTCGAGAAGCAAAAGGTTCCCTTTGCCACCTTCATGTTGCGGGCAAAGGCGGATTACTGGTGGTAATCTGTAAAGCGTACTCAACTTGTCGCACTGAAGATGTCTTAGGAGAAGTTCCAAGAACTATTCAATGACAAGTACTTTCTTTAAAGTATTCGTCATATGAAAGAGGTAGAGTTTTTCAAGCTGGAGCAAAACAACATGACCATGTCGCAGTACGAAGCCAAGTTTGCCAAGTTGTCCCGGTTTGCGTCTCATTTGGTTGATAATGAGGAGAGAATGACGCGAATGTTTCTAAGAGGTTTGAAACCCGAGATATATCAATATCTTATCTCTCATAAACTGTGTTTGTATTCAGATATTGTTAATAGGGCTCAGTTATTGAAGCGCGATAATGAGTCAATCCAACCAAAAGAGAGCAGCCGAAAAAATGATAATACCAGTGATAACAGTCATCGAAGCGGTGACAATAAACGTGGAGGGAATCAACATTCCAGAAATGGTAACCACTTCGGTGGTAATCATGGCCAAAATAATAAGAATGGACATTTCAAGAAGAGGAGATTCAACAATAATGGAAAGACGTCAACATCAACACCTGTCGTTAAGAAAGGAGAACGACCACCTATCATATGCTTCAAATGTGGAGGAGAGGGTCACATCAGTCCAAACTATGCGATGCCATCCAAAGCATGTTACAATTATGGAAGAGAAGGTCACCTGGCCCAATTTTGTCGTGCACCGAAGAGAAGTCCAGCTGGGATGGAGGCATCAAAGGTCGTCCCAGACAAGACAAAACTGGTAGTTCAAGGGAGAGCGTTTGTCGTGATCTCCCAGAAAGCAAGGAACCCGAACGAGGTCATCACGGGTAATCTTATCATAAACTCTAGCGAAGTATATACCTTATTTGATACCGGTTCTACCCATTCTTTTATTTATCCTACTTGCACTCAACGTTTAAATTTGACTCCGGAGAAATTGGACTTTAACTTATCTGTTGAAACTCTATTGGGAGAAACCTTCATTACATATATCCACTGTTTATTAGTCTTGTTTGGTTCAAATCGGTACCCTCACATTACCTGTCGATCTTATTTCATTGAAAATACTTACATTTGACGTAATTCTAGGGATTGATTGGTTAACTACTCATCATGCAAAAATTGATTATTTTCGTAAGGTTGTTAGCTTTCATATTCCTAACCAACCTATTATGTGAATTCAAGCAACCAAACCATTAAAATCAATCACTGTCGTCTCAAGCCATAAAGCTATTCGTTTATTAAAAAATGGATGTCAAGCTTTCTTAGCTCATGTCACAGATTTAAACAAAAATACGTCAGTTTTGAATGATATCTCTATTGTTAATAAATTTCTTGACGTATTCCCTGAAGAACTTCCTGGCCTACCCCCAGAGCGTGAAATTGAATTTTGTATCGACCTTGAACCCAGTACAAAACCTATTTCCAAAGCCCCATATCGAATGGCTCCTATTAAACTTCAGGAGTTAAAGACCCAACTACAAGAAATCTTAGACATCGATTTCATTCGTCCTAGTACGTCTCTTTGGGGTGCTCATGTTCTATTCGTGAAAAAGAAAGTTGGGAGTATGCAACTTTGTATTGATTATCAAGAGTTGAATCATGTCACCATCAAAAATAGGTACCCATTGCCACGTATTGATGACCTGTTTGACCAGTTATAAGGAGCCAAATTCTTTTCAAAGATTGATCTTCGTTCCGGATATCACCAATTGAAGATTAGAACCGATGACATTCCAAAGATAGCTTTTAGAACTCGGTACGGGCATTATGAATTCCTAGTCATGTCTTTTGGATTGACTAATGCTCCTGCTACTTTCATGGATATGATGAACCGAGTATTCAAGGAATATTTAGATCACTTTGTGGTCGTCTTTATTGATGACATCCTTATTTATTCCAAAAGTCATGAAGATCATGAGCAACACTTGAGGCTGAAACTCCAAAAGCTTCGTGAATATAAGCTTTATGCCAAGTTGAAGAAATGCGAGTTCTGGCTTAAGGAAGTAGCATTCCTTGGGCATGTAGTATCAAGTCATGGAATATCTATTGACCCAGCAAAGATTGAAGCTATTCAAAGCTGGGAGAAACCTAAATCAGTGACCGAAGTACGTAGCTTTCTCGGCTTAGCTAGTTATTATCGGAGATTCGTAGAGGGGTTTTCTCGAATCGCTACTCCATTAACTTAGCCGACTCAAAAAGATACAAAATTCGGTTGGAACAAGGAATGTGAGAAGAGTTTTCAAGAACTCAAGAGGAGACTCATTTCAGCACTTGTTCTAACAATACCATCTGGCTCGGAGGGATTTGTCATCTACAGTGATGCTTCGGGCAAAGGGTTAGGATGTGTTCTCATGCAACATGGGAAAGTCATAGCCTATTCCTCTCAACAACTCAAAGAATATGAATGGAATTATCCTATTCATGATCTAGAGTTGGCAGTTGTTGTTTTCGCACTTAAAATTTGGAGGCATTAATTGTATGGGGTGAAAGTGGAGATCTTTACGGATCATAAAAGCCTCAAATATTTTTTTCACTCAAAAGGAACTCAACATGCGACAACGACGTTGGCTTGAACTATTGAAAGATTATGATCACACCATCCAATACCATCCTGGAAAAGCGAACGTGGTAGCTGACGCATTGAGTAGAAGATCATATGCGAGTACGAGTGCGATATTGACAACGCAAAGGCCCATTTTACGTGACTTGCAAAGGATGGAGATAGAGTTAAAGACTCCAGGGACCCATGTGATGATGGCGAATAAACGAGTAGAACCGACTTTAATCGATAAAGTTAAAATTGCTCAAGTTACAGACCTGGAGCTGATGCGTATAAGGAAAAAAGTACAAGAAGGTGCTATGCCGAAAGCAAGAATCGATGAAGAAGGAATACTTCGAGTCAACTCCAGACTTTGTGTTCCTAATGATCCTGAGTTAAAGTATAAAATCATGATGGAGGCGCACAACACACCGTTTTCAATCCATCCTAGGTGTACCAAAATGTATCATGATCTTTTACATACATTTTGGTGGGGCAATATGAAGATAGAGATAGCGCTATTTATCTCAAGGTGTTTAACTTGTCAACGAGTCAAGGCAGAGCATCAAGTACCAAAAGGTCCATTGCAACCACTTTAAATTCCAGAATGGAAGTGGGAGTACATTACCATGGATTTCGTCACTGGTCTTCCCAAAGTTTCTCAAGGCATAGATGTAATTTGGGTCATTGTTGATAAATTGACCAAGTCTGCTCATTTTTTACCAATACGAGAAACTTATACACTTGAACATCTTGCTTGTATGTACATAAACGAGATTGTAAGACTACATGGTATGCCAATATCCATAGTTTCTGATCGAGACCCAAGATTCACTTCACGATTTTGGGTTAGTTTGCAAAAAGCTATGGGCACGGACTTACGATTTAGTTCAGCATATCATCCTCTGTCGGACGGACAATCAGAGAGGATTATTCAAACTCTTGAAGATTTATCAAGACTTTGTGTCCTTGACTTCAAGAGAAGTTGGGACAAGTTCTTACTGTAAGACCCCAACTTATTATTAATGAAATTTAATTTTCTCTATTTATTATTTTGAAATAGTAAGGGTTGATTTGATTAATGTGGATAATTATGGGTAAAATACCCAAATATTTCAAAATAAGAAAGTGGTTATAAAATATTTATTGTTGTCGGGGAATATTTGTTTGGTCGTGGAATATTCATACTGTCGGGGAATATTCGTACGACGGCGCAGCTATGTGTGGGCCCCATAACAGAAAGCGATTGGAGGAAGAAAACGACAAGAATATGTTGTTTATAACGGCGTAGTTGTTACCGTTAATACTGTTAAAATACTCGGTGGTTAAAACACAGTAGCACACGGTATTGCACCAATTATTGATTCTTACGTAAGAAGGCACTACTCAATAATTGTTATAGTAATTACTGTTCAGTATTTTATTTTATTGATTCAATAATTACTGTATTGATATTTATTATTACTGTTGTTCAATAATTGTTATTACACAGTATTTTCCATTATCGAAGCAATAATTCATATTATCTGAATAATATTATTAGATAACATTATTGGCAATGTCTAGAAAGTTCTGTCTAAGAAGAGGTTTGGTCACCTAATTGCGCGCTAGTAAGGAGAAATCTTTATTGGAAAACCCCCTCTTTCCTAGGAACGACCTGGTTGCCAGTACTGTGATTCTGTAATATTATTTGTGAATAATTAATTATTGATTCATATGATGAGGAAAATATTGAATTTATGTGGATATAGATGGAGAAAATTTTTAATGTGACAATTGTTGAAAATTAATATTTTATCTTTTTCTGATAAAATAATTTATTTAAATATATTATTATATTTTAATAATATAATAATGATGATATTTTTATGATGAATGTGGGATATATGAGTATATGTAGAGGAGGAGTATTTTTGTTACCAAAAATATTTTAAGCATATTTTATGTGTCGGTGGACCCCATTTCTTGACTGAAATTTGATTATAGCTTGTAAAATCGACCGTTTATGGATTTCGGTTAATTTCTATTTGGAATTTGGTAAAACTTTCTTCTGTAAAGTTGTAGAGAATTGAATTTCCTATAAAAACACGCGAGATTCAAATTTTCGGATAAAAGGGCTATTTGTTATGAATTATTGAAGTTCCGGAGTTCCGAAATAATTGATTTTTGGAAGTTTAAAATATTTTAAATATAAAAAACATTTTTTGTTTTTTTGTGGGTTGTCAAACATGCTGAATTGGATGATTCAAAGGTTGGCATAACAATTTAATATATATATATTATTAATTTATTAAATTTTCTACTTTGGTGTTCTAAGCATTTTCCTATAAATAGGGTGCTTAGGTTAGAATTGAAAATCACACCAGAAACTGAAGTTTTCTCTCTCTATAATATCGAGCGTATTCTTGTGAGTATTTTGAGTATACTTTGAGTATTGCTATACAGTGTAAGTTCAAGTCATAGCGTATATCCGGTGTTTCAGCTAGAAATACTGATCTTCTGAGGTAAGGGATATTATTTTTTTTAAAATGATATTATTTCTTCTAATATCATTATGCCGAAGTATTGATCTGAACTTTTAATCAAATTTGGAACTTTTTGTGTCGGAGTTACTATTCACGTATACAAAACTATTCACGTATACGACACTATTCACGAATACGGCACTATTCATCGAAAAATGAAAATTTTCCTTTTCGTCTAAAATATCTATTGTGGATACTAGCTTTGATTGTATCCATGTTTTGATCATTCTTGAATTTTATACCACTATGATTATTTTTGAGGTATTTTTGGACATGGATAAAACAAAGTACGAATCCTTAATCCTTGTCATTTTGTTTCACTGGATTCGTTTCTTTAAAAATATTTTTCATCATCCTCAGTCTTAAATGATGATATTATTGAATATCTTTGGCCTGTAGTGCAAAGATGAATATTTTATTCCAGATATATATTGATTAATGTTACAGGGATAAAATATCGACGATGAACTTTTAAATTCATATATAGAAGATAGTAGTTTTCATTCTTTACTTAACTCTTCTAATGAATTGTTGTTTCCGCTACAGTTGTTGATTTAAAACCGGTTGTCTATTGTATTCTATTAGATTTTTCCATGTTGAAGACTAACGATAATTTGTTGTATATTATCTTAGTCATAATATTCTTTACTGGGATAGTTGAGCTCACCCTTTTTCTTTTTATTCCATTTTTCTTCTCAGGAGGCGAGAATGTAGCGAGTACTAGTCAAGGTATGGAATAAAGGTTCTAGAGAGAGTTGTTTAGTAGTCCTCACCATTTTTGTAAAATAATGTATCAATAATTATGATGGGGATTTATTTGCGTGTGGATATTGTCTAGACGGCAATATCTGTATTTAAACTCACAGTTTATATGTTGTTATAATAAAGTTGTAGTTATTTTTGTACCATGTATTTGGCGACTCAGAATGGGTTCGATGGAATGGACCTATTTTGGGGGCGTCACAGTTGGTATCAGAGCTTAGGGATATGATCTCTGGCGGAGATCGGGGAATAGAACTAAAAGGGGAGAGACGAGTAAATCCTTCGCTAGTGTGTTCTACCTAAGCTTATTTGTTAGTTGGTCAGTATATAGGGATATTATGCGATATATTGATTTCCTTAATTAACCCTTATTTTATGACAGTATTTGAGAATTTTGACTGAGAATATTAACAGTGAAAATGAGACTGTGGAGACGCCTGTACTCACCAACGAGGAGAACGTGCAACAGGCGGACAATGTACCTCCTGTGAACAACACCACTGAGCAGATGATGAACGAGGGGATGTTTAAAAGCTTTTTGCAGTTCATGCAAAATCAGACGAGGGAGACTCGTGTTCAAAATACAGGAGGAAATGATAGCAATTCACGGGTGGTCACAGCCAAGCAGTTCAAAGAGTTGGGACCACCAGAATTCTGGGGAAAGACGGATCCGATTAAGGCGGAGACGTGGGTTAAGCAAATTACCAAGATATTCGATGTCTTGGGAAGCACGGAGGAACAGAAGGTTCCATTCGCCACCTTTATGTTCCATGGCGAGGCAGACTACTGGTGGGAGTCTGTGAAGCGTACCCATCCAGCCGCACTCAGCATGTCTTGGGAGACGTTTCAGAAACTATTTAATGACAAATAATTTCCTGAAAGTGTTCGTCATATGAAGGAAGTGGAGTTTATTAGACTGGAGCAGAATAACATAACGGTGTCTTAGTACGAGGCGAAGTTCGCGGAGTTATCCAGGTTTGCACCTCATTTGGTGGAGAATGAGGAACGTATGACGCGGATGTTTCTGAGAGGTTTGAAACCCGGCATACGTTAGTATCTCATTTCTTATAAATTTTCTCTCTATTCAGATGTTGTCAACAGGGCTCAGTTGTTAGAGTGAGATAACGAGTACGTTCAACCGAGGGACCATAACCAGGATCATACCGAAGATAGCAGTCATCAGAATAACGATAACCAGTGGAAAAAGAAGAATACGGACAAAGGCGGTAACCACTCTGGTGGTAATCTTGGCCATGAAAATAGAAGAAGCAAGTCGGGAGGAGATTTTAAAAAGAGAAGATTTAACAACGACCATGTGAAGACGTCAGCACCAGTATCAACTAGTTCTAAGGGAGGAGAAAGACCATCGGTCGTATGTTACAAATGCGGGAAAGAAGGACATATCAGCCCAAATTGTCCACAACAGTTTAAGGTATGCTATAATTGTGGAAAAGAAGGACATATCGCTCGAGATTGTACGATATCGAAACCCAGTCCAGCGGGAATGATGACTCAAAAGGATGTCCCAAAAAAGTCAAAGTCAACGATTCCTGGAAGAGCGTTTGTCGTGACCGGTCAAAATGCGAGGAACCCGAATTAAGTTAGCACGGGTTAGTTAATTATAAATTCTTGCGAAGTTTATACCTTACTAGATACCGGTTCTACCCATTCTTTTATCTTTCTTGCTTGCGCTCAACGTTTGAACTTGACTACGGAGAAATTAGACTTTGACCTATTTATGGAGACTCCATTAGGAGAAACTTTCATTACATCCGTTGTTTAGAAATCTTGCTTGATTCAGGTTGACACTATCACATTACCTGTTAACCTTATTTCTATAGAGATATTTTCTTTTGATGTGATTTTAAGGTTAACTACTCATCATGACAAAATTGATTGCTTTCATAAGGTTGTTAGTTTTCATATTCCTAAGAAACCTGTTATTCGAATTCAAACAACCAAACCATTGAAGTCAAACATTTTTATATCAAGCCATGAGGTCATTCATTTATTACGGATGTCAAGTTTTCTTAGTCCATGTTATGGATTTGAATAAAGACACATCAGATTTGAATAATATTCCTGTTGTTATTGATTTTTCCTGACGTATTTCCTGAAGAATTTCTTGGCTTACTCCCAAAGCCTGATATTAAATTTTATATCGACTTTGAACCCGGTACAAAACTCATTTCTAAAATCTCATATCGAATGGCTCCTATTGAACTTCAGGAGTTAAAAATTCAACTTGGTACCTGAGCCTTTATCTGGTGACTTTCTTTGTGGAATACACCGAAGCCAGACTCTCCGTAGGGGACACCATATTCGTGCGATAGTAAACTGATAGGTGTCATTGTAACGTGCTATCCAAAGTTGGGATATGAGTCACAGTTGAGAACAACCTAAGTCGGTAATTGAAATACTTAGTTTTTTAGGCTTAGTTGGTTAATATCGGAGATTTGTTGAAGGATATTCTCGAATCGCTATTCCATTAACGCAGCTGACTCGTAGAGATACAAAGTTCGAATGGAGCAAGGAATGTGGGAAGAGCTTTGAAGAACTCAAGAGGAGACTCATTTTATTACATGTTCTGACCATGCCACCCTGGAAAAGCGAACGTGGTAGCTGACGTGTTGAGTAGAAGATCGTATACAAGTACGAGTACGATATTGTCAAAGACTCATTTCGTATAATTTACAAATAATAGAGATGAAGATGAAAACTCTAGGTACCCACGTGATGATATACGAGTATAATCGACTTTAATCGATAAAGTTAAAGTTGTTCAAGCTACACACCGGAGCTGATGAATTTGAAGAAGGAGGTGCAAGAAGTTGTTATTTCAAAAGTGAGAATCGGTGAGGTGAGGAAAGCTCAAACCTTCGATTTATTAATCCATTTGAAATTCTCGATCGAATAAGAACTGTGGCCTATAGACTCGTTTTACCGCCAAGTATGACGCGTGTTCATAACGTTTTTCACATATCGATGTTACGTAAATATGTGGACGACCCGAACCACGTCATTGAGTTAGAACCGGACGAGATAGCCGAAGACTTAACGTACGAGGAGGTACCTGTCAAGATCTTGGATAGGAAAGAACATGTCATATGTACCGAGGTTATACCACAAGTTAAAGTTTTGTGGAGAAACCATGTTATTGAGGAAATGACTTGGGAGTTGGAAACAAAAATGAAAGCGAGGTATTCTCATCTTTTCGAAACACCAGGTACGTACGTCAATTTCGAGGATGAAATTTCATAAGGAGTGGAGGTTGTAAGACCCCAACTTATTATTAATGAAATTTAATTTTCTCTATTTATTATTTTGAAATAGTAAGGGTTGATTTGATTAATGTGGATAGTTATGGGTAAAATATGCAAATATTTTAAAATAAGCAAGTGGTTATAAAATATTCATTGTTGTCGGGGAATATTCGTTTGGTCGTGGAATATTCGTACTGTCGGGGAATATTCGTACGACGGCACAGCCATATGTGGGCCCCATAACGGAAAGCGATTGGAGGAAGAAAACGACAAAAATAAGTTGTTTATAACGGCGTAGTTGTTACCATTAATACTGTTAAAATACTCGGTGGTTAAAACACAGTAGCACACGGTATTGCACCAATTATTGATTCTTACGTAAGAAGGCACTACTCAATAATTATTACAGTAATTACTGTTCAGTATTTTATTTTATTGATTCAATAATTACTGTGTTGATATTTATTATTACTGTTGTTCAATAATTGTCATTACACAGTATTTTCCATTATCGAAGCAATAATTCATATTATCAGAATAATATTATTAGATAACATTATTGGCAATGTCTAAAAAGTTCTATCTAAGGAGAGGTTTGGTCACCTAATTGCGCGCCAGTAAGGAGAAATCTTTATTGGAAAGCTCCCTCTTTCCTGGGAACGGCCTGGTTGCCAGTACTGTGATTCTGTAATATTATTTGTGAATAATTAATTATTGATTCATATGATGAGGAAAATATTGAATTTATGTGGATATAGATGGAGAAAATTTTTAATGTGACAATTGTTGAAAATTAATAATTTATCTTTTTCTGATAAAATAATTCATTTAAATATGTTATTATATTTTAATAATATAATAATGATGATATTTTTATGATGAATGTGGGATATATGAGTATATGTGAAGGAGGAGTATTTTTGTTACCAAAAATATTTAAAGCATATTTTATGTGTCGGTAGACCCCATTTCTTGACTGAAATTTGATTATAGCTTGTAAAATCGACCGTTTGTGGATTTCGGTTAATTTCTTTTTGGAATTTGGAAAAACTTTCTTCTGCAAAGTTGTAGAGAATTGA
The DNA here is from genome assembly GCA_020205505.1 of Panax japonicus. Classification (NCBI taxonomy): domain Eukaryota; kingdom Viridiplantae; phylum Streptophyta; class Magnoliopsida; order Apiales; family Araliaceae; genus Panax; species Panax japonicus. The sequence goes on from CM035098.1 coordinate 45,853,226, forward strand.
ATTTCCTATAAAAACTAGTGAGATCGGATAAAAGGGCTATTTGTTATGAATTATTGAAATTTCGGAGTTACGAAATAATTGATTTTTGGAAGTTTAAAATATTTTAAATATAAAAAACGTTTTTTGTATTGTTGGTGGGTTGTCAAACATGCTGAATTGGATGATTCAAAGGTTGGTGTAAAAATTATATATATATATATATATATATATATATATATATATATATATATATATATATATATATATATATATATATTATTAATTTATTAAATTTTCTACTTTGGTGTTCTAAGCATTTTCCTATAAATAGGGTGCTTAGGTTAGAATTGAAAATCACACCAGAAACTGAAGTTTTCTCTCTCTATAATATCGAGCGTATTCTTGTGAGTATTTTGAGTATACTTTGAGTATTGCTATACGGTGTAAGTTCAAGTCATAGCCTATATCCGGTGTTTCAGCTAGAAATACTGATCTTCCGAGGTAAGGGATATTATTTTTTTTTAAATGATATTATTTCTTCTAATATCATTATGCTGAAGTATTGATCTGAACTTTTAATCAAATTTGGAACTTTTTGTGTCGGAGTTACAATTCACATATACGACACTATTCACGTATACGACACTATTCACGAATACTGCACTATTCATCGAAAAAATGAAAATTTTCCTTTTCGTCTAAAATATCTATTGTGGATACTAGCTTTGATTGTATCCATATTTTGATCATTATTCAATTTTACACCACTATAATTATTTTTGAGGTATTTTGGACATGGATAAAATAAAGTACGAATCCTTAATCCTTGTCATTTTGTTTCACTGGATTCGTTTTTTTAAAAATATTTTTCATCATCCTCAGTCTTAAATGATGATATTATTGAATATCTTTGGCCTGTAGTGCAAAGATGAATATTTGATTCCAGATATATATTGATTAATGTTACAGGGATAAAATATCGACGATGAACTTTTAAATTCATATATAGAAGATAGTAGTTTTCATTCTCTACTTAACTCTTCTAATGAATTGTTGTTTCCGCTGCAGTTGTTGATTTAAAACTGGTTGTCTATTGTATTCTATTAGATTTTTCCCTGTTGAAGACTAACGATAATTTGTTGTATATTATCTTAGTCATAATATTCTTTACTGGGCTAGTTGAGCTCACCCTTTTCCTTTTTGTTCCATTTTTCTTCTCAGGAGGCGAGAATGTAGCGAGTACTAGTCGGGGTATGGAATGAAGGTTCTAGAGAGAGTTGTTTAGTAGTCCTCACCATTTTTGTAAAATAATGTATCAATAATTATGATGGGGATTTATTTGCGTGTGGATATTGTCTAGACGGCAATATCTGTATTTAAACTCACAGTTTATATGTTTTAATAATAAAGTTGTAGTTATTTTTGTGCCATGTATTTGGCGACTCGGAATGGGTTGGATGGAATAGACCTATTTTGGGGGCGTCACACTTACCATTGGTAGAGTTTTTCTACAACAACAGCTACCAAGCAAGTATTGGCATGGCTCCATTCGAAGCGTTGTATGGAAGAAAGTGTTGTTCTCTAGTATGCTGGGATGAGGTGGGTGAAGCAACATTGTTGGGACCGGAGTTGGTACGTATGACTACGGAAAAGATTCAAACGATACGACAACATATAAAAACCTCACAAGATCGACAAAAGAGTTATGCTAATCTTCATCGAAAGGACGTGGAATTCGATATTGGAGATCATGTGTTGTTACATGTTGCTCCATGGAAAGGAGTTACAAGATTTGGAAAGAGAGCAAAGCTCAATCCTCGATTTATTGGCCCATTTTTAATCCTCGATCGAGTAGAAACTGTGGCGTATAGACTCGCTTTACCGCCAAATATGTCTCGTGTTCATAACGTTTTTTACATATCCATGTTACGTAAATATGTGGAAGACCCGAACCACATTATTGAGTTAGAACCGTACAAAATTGCGAAAGATTTAATGTATGAAGAGGTTCATGTTCAAATCTTAGATAAGAAGGAACATATTCTACACTCCAAGGTTATACGTTAAGTCAAAATTTTGTGGAGAAACCACGATGTTGAGGAAATGACATGGGAGTTAGAATCTGAAATGAAATCAAGGTATCCTTACCTCTTCGATATACTAGGTACGTACCCTAATTTCAAGGGCAAAATTTTGTAAGAAGGAGAGGTTGTAAGACCCCAACTTTTATGAATAAAGATGAATTTTCTATAAATATCATTTTTAAATATTAAGGTGTGAATTTGAAATAATGTTATTGCTGCGGGTAATAATTATAAATTTTGCAAAGTACGCAAGTTATTATATTATATTCGATTGGTTGGGGAATATTCATTTTAACAGGGAATATTCGTACGACGGCACAATCATTGGTGGACCCCACAACGGAATTATTATCGGATTGAGAAAATGATAAAAATATTTTTTTATGAAAATAACGGCGAAAGTTTTATCGTTAACTATTGAAACACCCGGTGTTAAAAGTACAGTAATACGCGTGGTTGCATAGTAGCACACAGTATTGAATATTGATACTTACATGAGAAGTCACTCAGTTTTGTACAATTATTGCTACAGTAATTGTTACATAGTATCTCACGTTATTTGATTCAATTATTGTCGATATTTTATATATTATTAAATCAATAATTGAGATGACAAAGTTATTAATATTACTATTTGCAATATGAACGATGTCTAGAAGTTCTATCAAAGAAAGGAATCCTTATTGGAAAGCCCCCTCTTTCCTGAGAACGACATAGTCGATTAATATTATGAATTATAATAATAATGATAAATATTGTTAAAAATATTGAGGAAATTTTTATGAAGTATTTGTTGTAGGGTGGCGTATTATATGAACCCCTCACTTTCTCATTTTTCAAAATCGTCGAGAGAAAGTTATTTCAGTTTTGTTTTATTACTTATATATATATATATATATATATAAGTTTTGTATGTATATATATATAAGGTACATATTTATATATATTATATATGTGTTAGTTGGCATGTGGGGGGAAATTAAGAAAGTGATGAGGTGTGTGATTAATATGTATTTCTATATATATATATATATATATATATATATATATATATATATATATATATATATATATATGTGTGTGTGTGTGTGTGTGTGTGTGTGTGTGTGTGTGTGTGTTTGTGTGTGTGTGTGTGTGTGTGTGTGTTTGTGTGTGTGTGTGTGTGTGTATATATATATATTAAATGTGGGTGAGTGGGTTGTGGTGGTGGATGAAGTTGGCATGATATGTGATATTTTTTTCAAAGCTTGCACCTTATTGGTTGAACAATCCAATAATGTTATCAAACAAGTGAATGAGTCCATTTTCTCAACTTGACATGTGATAGTTTTGTTTTTTTCCTCTCTTCTAATTGGCCAGCACCTTGAAAAATGATGCATGGGTGGTAGGATTTTTTTAATCTAGCATGTGTTATATTATATATATATATATATATATATATATATATATATATATTATAAAATTTGGTTTTGAAAATCTAGCGTATTATTTCAGCCAGTGAATTTCAAACACTGTTGCGTCCGTGAGAAAAATTCTTACACAGTGCCTTTCCATTCTCCTATAAATAGAAGCTCATTCCTTTATTATTTCTTAAGAATTCACTGAAACTCTAGAGAGAGAAAATTACAAAGAGAAAGAAGAAGAGAAGTCTGCTACGTCTCTATTCTTATATCCAGTTTCTTTTACGGTAAGGGGTATTATTTCTTTTGTATTCATGAAGAGAACTTTTGTTATTCCATTTTTTTATTCTGTTGAAATAACATGTATACGCGGTCTACCCTATACGTGGTGAAAATCTTCTGTTATTCCATTCTTTATCATTATGTTGGAATAACCTGTCTATGCGAAGTACCGCATACATGGTAAAATTCTTCTGTTATTCCATTCTTTATTATTCTGTTAGAACATCCTGTCTGTGCTTTTACGCATGACCTAGTTCCATTATTTATTATTCTGTTGGAACATCCTGTCGGTGCGAAGTTCGCCTGACCTAGTTCCGTTATTTATTATTCTGTTGGAATATATTGTCTGTGCGTTTACGCATGACTTAGTTCCGTTATTTATTATTCTATTAGAATAACTTGTATGTGTGGTCTATCACATGCATGGTGATTTCTTTTGTTATTCCATTCTTTATTATACTCAGTTGGTTATAGTTTTGACGTCTATACTCCATGAAATTAGTAGAATATCCTTAATATTTGCGTTTTATACAGTATCTTTTCATGGAAATATTTTTCTGAGCATTCTTGAATTTTACTCTACAAAAAAGTATAATGTTGACAATTTGGACGTTAATAGTTCCTGGATAAATTAATTCTTGAACTTGTTTTATTGAATTCTTATATCATTGTCATCATCCTCATGTTTATATTATGTTAAAAGTCATCTGTGGCCTGTAGTGCATAGATGGACTTGGTATGATTATGACCAGAAATTATTCAGTATAATCATGACCGTAATGTTATAAATGATGTGGTAAAAGTCATCATTGGCCCGTAGTGCATTGATGGACAGTTGTTGGCATGATCATGACCATTGATGAATACACGAATATCCTTGACCGTAGTGCATGGATAATTTGTGGTTGTGATACTAATGAATATCATTGGCCGTAGTGCATGGATGATGTGGATTATTTATTAAGCTGAGTCTCAGCGATAAAAGTGATGAAAAACCTTTTTAAATCATAAAAGATAGTAGATTTTATTCTCTACTTGACACTTTTAATGGATTGCTTGTTCCGCTGCAGTTAAACTTGATGTCTATTGTATTTTATCCGTTTAACATTGTTGAAGGCTAATGATAATTTATTCTACATTATCTTAGTCATAATATTTCTTACTGGGCAAGTTGAGCTCACCCTTTTACTTTTATTGTTCTCTTCAGGAAATGAGAACGTAGCAGGGACTAGTCGGGGAACGGAGTGACGGTCCAGACGATAGCATTAGTAGTCCTCACTATTCTATGAAATAGTGTGTTAATAAATGTATTGAAGACTTATTTTGAGTTTTAATAATGTCTAGAAGACAATATTTGTATTAAAACTCACAGCTCATGTTGTATATTTAAGATTGTATTTGTATTTTGTACTATGTATTTGGTGACTCAAAATAGGTGATGTATACCTATTTTGGGGGCGTTCCAGTTGGTATCAAAGCTTAGGGATATGATCCCTGGCTAAGATGTGAGACAAGAACTAGGAGGGGAGAGACGAGGAATTCCTTCGCTAGTATGACCTACCTAAGTTTATTTGGTATTTAATTGGTCGGTCAGAGTATAAGAATAATATGTGATATGTTAATTAACCCTTGTTTTGTGGCAGTATTTGAAAATGACATCCGAGAATGTGTAGAATATTAATGGAGCACAGGAGACCGTTGGGTCTCCACAGATAAATAATCAGGATAATGTGCATCAGGATAATGTATTTGGCGACTTAGAATAGGTGATGTATACCTATTTTGGGGGCATCACACACACACACACAAACACACACACACACACACACACACACACACACACACACATATATATATATATATATATATATATATATATATATATATATATATACAGCGGATCAGGTCCGAGAGTCCGAACCTTGTTAAAATTCGGATTTTTTTTGGCTTTTTTTTAAAAAAAATAACTAAAAAAATGTTTAATATTTTATGAAACTGGAATTTTTTTCATAATACAGTATTTTAGGTGTGATTTGGATACATATAACAAAACAGTATATACAGTCTGTATAGTATATACAGTATATTAAACTTTTTTTTAGTTGTTTTAAAAAAAAATCTGAATTTTAACACCGTGCGGGAGTCCGGACTGGAATCGGACTCATATATATATATATATATATATATAGTCCAGATCCTATACAGGATCCCGAACGTTCTTAAAATGCGGTCCAATTTTTTTTTTTGCTTTTTTTTTTAAAACAACTATTTTTTTTTAAAAATATTATATGAAACTGGAATTTTTTTCATAATACAGTGTTATTACGATTTATCCCAAAAAAACAGTCACTGTTTTTATATTATAATTGTATAGAGATTTGCACTGGTTTTATCAGTATGCTCTTACTAAAATAATACGGAATAAAGAGACTTCCTCATAGTGGTTTTTATCAGTATGCACTGGTTTTAAATTGATAATAATTATTCGTAGTGGTTGCTAAATTGATAATAATTATTTAAACAATTTTATTCGTAGTCTCTTTATTCCGTATTATTTTAGTAAGAGCATACCGATAAAACCGGTGCAAATCTCTCTACAATTATAATATAAAAATAGTGACTGTTTTTTTGGGAACCCAAAATATTTTAGTATTAAAGATAAATATTTAAAATGTTATGTCTAAATGCATTTATGATAAATCTTAATATGAATAAAAAAAATTCAAAAAATCAGAAACTTTCAACTATGCTATGGAGGAGTACTTTTTTTATTTTTCTTTTAGGGTTGACCTTGTCGAGGGAGCCTGTAGCGGCAGGGGTATTAAATATTGAGGGGCAATTATGTAAATGGCCGCTTAATTTGGATTTAACGGACTGCCGCTACAGCCTGTAGCGGCACGGGGTTCAATTTTTTTAATCTGGACTTTACAATGTATGGATCAACGGCTACAAAACTTGGTTGTTAAACAGTACTCAAGGCAATCGGTTGCCACATATTAATTCCCTAGACACACAATTTTAACGTTGCCAACTTTTTCACATAACAAAACACACAAAATAAATTAATTAATGTATTCACATGGGTTGATGGTCTCACTCCTAGCTAGTCCTTCACTAAACAGATTGCCTTTTGGAAGGGTTTTAGACATCTGGTTGGTTTGTCTTCTTAATGCTAAGCCTGATCCACTGGCCTATACATATAATGTATATATGTAGTATAAAATGTGTTCATGGTGGCTTCATGTAAGGTCTATTTGGAACAATTGATGCATTTGCTTTTCATTTTAGATTTCATGCTTTGTATTATTATGTTAAGATATTTCTTAAAATATCTAAGCAAAATAATAAACGAATAAAGGAATCTCAAAACATGGGTATAGAATTCTTGTTAGTTTTGCTCATATCTGGATGCTTTAAGTTTTGATTTTATTGGAAATCAATACAATCAAAAGCTTTCACTTAATTTATAAAATATAGAGTGGATTAAAAAGGACTTATAATAGAGGAACTCACTACAAAAGCTTTCACTTAATTTCTAAAAAGAAAAGAAAAAAAAAGTTATGCTAATACAGAAGTTATCTTCAATGCAGTAATGAGTTGAACATTTCAAAATTTGTGGCTTCATTTAAATTCCATTTGATCAAATAAAGGCTTAAGAAACAAAATTTTATAAAATTCACTATATTGGAAGGATTATAATCTCAAAATTATAATCCATGTGACTATTAATTCTAGAATTATTATCTCGGAATTATAATACCTCGTTAAACATGGTATTAAATAATATTCATATTAAGTCATTTTATAATTCTTAAATTAAAAGTTTCAATATTAAATTTAAAAATAAATAAAATACTTGAGATTAATAGTTTAATGGGTCCTTAACATTAATATACAACAATTAGAAAGTATTTACAAAAATAAAACACAAACAACATATTTACAAAAATAACGCAACATACTATTAAGCTTACTAAAATTAGGGATCTTTTTTCTCCCTACACGTCAGTTAACTCTCTCTCATCTCCAACCGCTCCTAAAATCAAGCGACTAAGATCCAAAATTCGAGCAACTGAGATTCAAGCAACTGAAATCCAAATCTTCTGTCGCGACACACCTCTGGGATCGGAGAAGACGAAACTTTTTGTTGCGACGGCACGCAGAGATCGGAAAATAACATACAAAATCAACAGCAACTTCAAGTTCAGTAACGAAACAGTACAATAGAACGGCAGTGATTGTTAAATACAAAATCACAGCAACTTCGATACAAATCTGAATACTGAGGTATATGAGATTAAAATTCATATGCATATAGTTACCTATGGTTACCACGAATTCCTATATTGATTACCTTTCTTAAGTTTTTCACACTTCAAATAGTTACTACAATTTCATATAACTTTTGGATGATTCATTGATATGTTTTTTATTATGGTTACTAAATATATATAAATTGGTTACTGATAATTGTGTATTTGTTTGCTAAATAATGTTTATTTGATGGCTTTATAATTTTTAAATGAGTTTGGTTACCTTCATGGAACTGTTGGTTACTCTATAATGTTGTCTTGTTTACTGAATAACGTTATAATGCCTAATGTTGTTTTGGTTACTGTCTAATGCTGTCTTGGTTACTGTGTAACAATATATTGGTTACTAATTAATGCTGGTTCGGTTACTGTGTAACATTATTATAATGGTTACTGAATATTTGGTTACTGTCTAATGATGTCTTGGTTACTGTATAATATGTATTTAGATACTATAAGGTGTTTATTTGGTTACTCTATAATGTTATTGTGTTTTATAATTATTTCTTTTATATTGGTGATTACTTATTGACTACATTGGTTACCTTCATACAACTGCTAATCTGATTATATATATTGGTTGTTGTATACTATTTAATTAGTTACAGTATAATGTTGAATTGGTTACTGTCTTATGCAACTGTTGGTTACTGTCTATTGTTATTTTGGTTACTGTATAACATTATATTGTTCAGTGCTATCTTGGTTACTGTCTAATGATATCTTGGTTACTGTATGACAATATGTTAGTTACTGTCTAATGCTGTCTTGGTTACTTTGTAACATTATATTGTCTAATATTGTCTTGGTTACTGTATGAAGCTATGTTGGCTACTGTCTAATGATGTTTTGGTTACTTTGTAACATTATAATATCTAATGATAAACTAGTTACTGTCTAATGCTTCCTAGGTTACTATGTAACAATATATTGGTTACTGATTCATGATGATTTGATTACTGGGTAACTTTATTGTGGTTACTGCATATTGCTGATCTGGTTGCTGTTTAAAATTATAATGGTTACTGTATAATATTACTGAACAATACTGAATTGGTTAATGAAAAATGATGAATTAGTTACTGACTAATGTTGACTTTGATATATTGGTTACTAACTAATTCTGATTTATATTATTATATATTTGAGATTACTCATTGACTACATTGTATTGGTTACTATATAATATTGAGGTGTATCAGTATAAAAATTATATGTATATATTTACCTATGGTTACTACTTAATCTGCTAATCTGATTATATATATTGGTTACCTTCATACAACTGCTAATCTGATTATATATATTGGTTGTTGTATACTATTTAATTGGTTACAGTATAATGTTTATTTGGTTGCAGTGACAATTTGACAATTTCTGTCAAGTTTGGAGTGTCGGATTTTGGCGTTTTCAGAGCCTAATTTCAATGGAAACGGGTCAACGATCAAAAGTCACCAGCTTTGCTGGTGAACTGCAGGGTTTTTTGGTCGAATTCCATCATTTAGGCCTTCAAAATTGCATGTAAAAATTTAGTTTATTTTCTGGTTACTAAAATTATGTAATTTGGTTACTGTCTAATATTGATTTGGTTACTTTACAATGTTTATTCAGTTGTTAGACAATGGCTATTGACAGTAACCAATACAACAAATTTAATTATTTATAGGAATATATAATTTTTTACTGCTAGTAACTATTAACCACATGGTTGGTAACATTTTTGATGGTGAACAGTAACTAAAATTGATGTTGATTAATATTTTAATTTTTGATTCCATCATGAGTTCTCAATATAAAGTAAACATATACATTGAACAATTGATAACTGTTCTGAAATATTTTTATGTAAATTTGGTTATCCATCTAAAATAAAATTGTTACCTCTATATTCATATTTAGTTAGCAACTGGCATAGACCATTTCTAAATAACTTTTATAATTATGTAATTTAAAAGTATCCATCAGCTAGATAAATGGGAACTCTCACATGTACATTAAGCACTTGATAACTATTCTAATATTTAGTTTTTAATTATTTGGTTACTAATAAAAACTAAAATGGTTACCCTTATATGCATGTTTGGATACCAACTGCACCTCTCAAACTATTTTTATTTTAATATGAGATCTATAAGTAACCATATATATAAATAAAAACTCTCACATGTACATTTAACGATTGATGTTTGTCCTGATACAAGCTTGTAACTATCTGCTTACTAATAACAGTAACCATAATGTAACATAATAAAACAGTAACCACATAATTGTATGGTAGTAACCAGAATATGTTTTAATGGTAACCAAAACATAAATTTCATGTAATGAAACCCAGTTTAGGTAATCCATGTATACTAAACAATTACATATTAACCAGAATAAAAATAACAGTAACAAAAATCCCACATCGAGGGCACAATAATAGTAGCCAAACCATAAGGTAACAGTAACCAAAACAAAATAAAGCAGTAACCAAATAGTTATATGAAAAGTAACCAGAACATGTTTTAATGGTAACCAAAATAGAAATAACCTGTATATCCAACCCAGTTTAGGCAACCCATGTATACTCTCACATGTACATTTAACACTTGATATATGTCATGATACAAGTTTATAATTGTTTACAAGAATATATAATTGTTTACTGTTAGTAACCATTAACCACATGGTTGGTAACATTTTTGATGGTGTACAGTAACCAAAATTGATGTTGATTAATATTTTTATTTTTGGTTCCATCATGAGTTATCATATATAAAGTAAACATATACAAGCTTTATAACAGTCTTGATACAAGCTTATAACAGTCTTGATACAAGCTTATAATTATCTGGTTACTAACAAGCTTGTATATAAATAGGACATTCACACATGTACATTTAACAATTAATGTTTGTCCTGATACAAGCTTGTAACTATCTGATTACTAATAATAGTAATCATAATGTAACATAATAAAACAGTAACCATATAATTATATGATAGTAACCAAAACATGTTTTAATGGTAGCCAAAATAGAAACATCATGTAATGAAACTCAGTTTAAGCAATCCAAATATACTATAACTGTAAGACCCCAAATAATTAATAAATGAAATTTAATTTCCTCTAATTATTATTTTGAAATAGTAAGGGTTGATGTGATTAATGTGGATAGTTGTGGGTAAAATACGCAAATATTTCAAAATAATATAAAATATTCATTGTTGTCGGGGAATATTCGTTTGGTCGTGGAATATTCGTACTGTCGGGGAATATTCGTACGACGGCGCAGCCAGGTGTGGGCCTCATAACGGAAAGCGATTGGAGGAAGAAAACGACAAATATAAGTTGTTAAAAATAACGGCGTAGTTGTTACCGTTTACACTGTTGGAATACCCGGTGGTTAAAACACGGTAATACGTGTTGTGGCACAGTAGCACACGGTATTGCACCAATTATTGACTCTTACGTAAGAAGGCACTACTCAATAATGGTTACAGTAATTATTGTGCAGTATTTTATTATATTGGTTCAATAACTGTTGCGTTAATATTTTATATTGTTGTTGTTTCAATAATTGTCATTACACAGTATTTTTCATTATCGAAGCAATAATTCATATTATCTGAATAATATTATTAGATAACATTATTGGCAATGTCTAGAAAGTTCTGTCTAAGGAGAGGTTTGGTCACCTAATTGCGCGCCAGTAAGAAGAAATTCTTATTGGAAAGCCCCCTCTTTCCTGGGAACGGCCTGGTTGCCAGTATTGTGATTCTGTAATATTATTTGTGAATAATTAAATTATTGATTTATATGATGAGGAAAATATTGATTTTATGTGGATATAAATGGAGAAAATTTTTATTGTGACAATTGTTGAAAATTAATATTTTATCTTTTTCTGATAAAATAATTCATTTAAATATATTATTTTAATAATATATTAACGATGATATTTTTATAATGAATGTGGGATATATGAGTATATGAGGAGGAAGCGTATTTTTGTGGCATTAAATGTTTAACACAGATTTTGTGTGTTGGTGGACACAATTATTGACTGAAATTTGATTATAGCCTGTAAAATCGTCTGTTTGTGGATTTCGGTCAATTTCTGTTTGGAATTTGGAAAAACTTCCTTCTGCAAAGTTGTGCAGAATTGAATTTCCTATAAAAACTCGCGAGATTTGAATTTTCTGACAAAAAGGGCTATTTATTATGAATTATTGAAGTTCTGAAGCTCCGAAATAATTGATTTTTGGAAGTTTAAAATATTTTTAATTACTAAAACGTGATTTTCATTTTGTGGCTTTCATTTAACATGTGATATGATCTGAATTCAGTTGATAAGAGTGGGCGTTGGAAAATTTTAATATAAATTAATATTTTATTAAATTTTCTGCTTTGGTGTTCTAAGCAATTTCCTATAAATAGGTGCTTAGGTTAGAATTGAAAATCACACCAGAAACTGAAGTTTTCTCTCTCTATATTATCGAGCGTATTCTTGTGAGTATTTTGAGTATACTTTGAGTATTGCTATACGGAGTAAGTTCAAGTCACAGCCTATATCCGGTGTTTCAACTAGAAGTACTGATCTTCCGAGGTAAGGGATATTATTTTTTTTAAAATGATATTATTTCTTCTAATATCATTATGCCGAAGTATTGATCTGAACTTTTTATCAAATTTGGAACTTTTTCATGTCGGGGTTACTATTCATGAGTTACTATTCACGAGTTACTATTCATGAGTTACTATTCACGAGTTACTATTCACGAGTACTATTCACGAAGCGTGATGATGTTTTTTGTGAAATTACTATCTTTTGGTGTCGGAGTTATTATTCATGTATACGACACTATTCACGTATACGATACTACTCACGAATATGGCACTATTCACCGAAAAATGAAATTTCTTCTTTTCGTCCAAAATATCTATTCCGAAAACTAGCTTTGATTGTATCCATGTTTTGATCATTCTTGAAATTTACACCACTATGATTATTTTTGAGGTATTTTTGGTCATGAATAAAACAAAGTACGAGTCCTTAATCCTTAATCCTTGTCATTTTGTTCACTGGATTCGTTTCTTTTAAAATATTTTTCATCATCCTCAGTTCTAAATGATGGTGTTACTAAATATCTTTGGCCTGTAGTGCAAAGATGGTTGATTTTGTTATGAATATCTTTGGCCCGCAGTGCAAAGATGTACAGGTGTTTAGATGAACATGACCAACTGATGAATATCCTTGGCCTGTAGTGCAAGGATGAATATATGATGCAAGAGGTGCATTGATTGATGTTACAGGGATAAAAATATTGTTGATGGACTATTAAATTCATAGACATTAGTAGATTTCATTCTCTACGTAACTCTTCTATGAATTAATATTTTCCGCTGCGAATATTGATTTAACATTTGTTGTCTATTGTATTCTATCAGATTTTTCCCTGTTGAAGACTAACGATAATTTTGTGGTATATTATCTTAGTCATAATATTCTTTACTGGGCTAGTTGAGCTCACCCTTTTTCCTTTTTGTTCCATTTTTTCTTCTCAAGAGGCGAGAATATAGCGAGTACGAGTCGGGGTATGGAATGAAGGTTTTAGGGAGAGTTGTTTAGTAGTCCTCACCATTTTTGTAAAATAATGTATCAATAATTATGATGGGGATTTATTTATGTGGATGTTGTCTAGATGGCAATATCTGTATTTAAACTCATAGTTTACATGTTGTAATAATAAAGTTGTAGTTGTTTCTGAACCGTGTATTGACAACTCAGAATGGGTGATGTATACCTATTTTGGGGGTGTCACAATAACCATAATGTAACATAATAAAACAGTAACCATATAATTATATGATAGTAACCATAACAGGTTTTAATGGTAACCAAAACAGAAACATCATGTAATGAAACCCAGTTTAGACAATCCATGTATACTAAATAATTACATATTAACCAGAATAAAAAAAATAAAAGTATCTGAAATTCCACATTGAGGACACAATAATAGTAGCCAAACCATAAGGTAACAGTAACCAAAACATAATAAAGAAGTAACCAAATAGTTATATAAAAGTAACCAGAACATGTAAGATGTGTTTGTGGAAATGAAAGTAGAAATAGAATAGCATAAACCTTGTAGAATATATTTGAAGGAATTTACAAAAATAATACATCAATGTATATTAAGCAAATACATGGTTTATTATGACTTGGGTTTATTATTTACAAAAATAATACATCCACAAACTAATGATGCCTTAAACTTCTTCAACTGTCTTGGGTTCAATTTCTTGGTAATAATGTCGGGGACTTCCATGTCACACCAATATATAACTTTTCCAATGAATTTTCTATTGCATTCCCCATAGTAAAGATTCCATAACTGCAAATAAAAAAATCAGATTTACACAGTCATTAGTAATCAGATATAAACAATATTTATATCATAAACAGTTTACCAAACAAATACATTATAACCAAAACAACATATAAAAGTAACCAAAATCTCAATTGAGGGAAAAAGAATGGTATCCAAATCATAAGCTAACAGTAAAAAAAAATATACTAATGAAGTAACCAAATAGTTATATGTTAGTAACCAAAATATATATTAATGGTAACCAATACATAAACAACATATAGACCAAACAAAATTTAGTCAACCCATATATTAAGCAAATATATTGTAACCAGAACAACAAAAAATAGTAAGCAAAATTCCAACTTAAGGAAACAAAAATAGAATCCAAATCAGAAACTAATAATAACCAAAAACATACTAAATAAGTAACCAAATATTTATATGATAGTAACCAAAATATATTTTAATGGTAACTAATACATATACAACATGTACACCAAAATCAGTTTAGTCAACCATGTATACTAAGCAAATAAATGGTAACCATAACAACATAAAAAAGTAACCAAAATACCAAATCAAGGTAACAAACATGGTATCCGAATCTCAAGCTAACAGTAACCAAAACATAATGCAGAAGTAACCAAACAGTTATATGATAGTATCTATTTTTTATTGTTTGACGTAGCTACAACGTAAGCATTACATCAAGCCCCCATAAATTAGTCTAGTATACTAAACAACATGTAGTCCAAACTCAGTTTAGTCAATCAATGTATACTAAGCAAATACATTATAACCAAAATAACATATAAAAGTAACCAAAATTCCAATTGAGGGAAAAAGAATGGTATCCAAATCATAAGCTAACAGTAACAAAAAAATATACTAATGCAGTAACCAAACAGTTATATGTTAGTACCAAAATATATATTAATGGTAACCAATACATAAACAACATGTACACCAAAACCAGTTTAGTCAACCATGTATACTAAGCAAATACATGGTAACCATAACAACATAAAAAAGTAACCATAATACCAAATCAAGGTAACAAAAATAGTATCCAAATCCCAAATTAACAGTAACCAAAACATAATGCAGAAGTAACCAAACATTTATATGATAGTAACAATAACAAAATTTAAATTAACACACCTTTAAAAAATTTTGGTTTGGAAATATCTTCTGGCTATGAACTTGAACTTCTTCACATGACATTTGTCGCCATGATATCTTTCCGAATAACATCAAGAGACAAGTTTGAAGCAAAATTTCTATTATCTCGATAATAAAACATGTATACTTTCTGATCCAAAACATTCTTTTCACTAACTTGAACAACCTGTGAATCAACAAGTGCAACAAAAGTAAATTAAAAAACAATCAAAAAAATAAAGGACTATTAGACATTGGAAACCAGTTGCATCCCTAATAGCATGAAGGAGATCAATATTCATTAACCAATTTACGCCACCCAGTACGAACAACTATGACGAAGAAGAAGAAGAAAAATATTCATTAACCTTGTGCGAAGAAGAAGAAGAAGAAGAAGATTTTAGAGAGAGAAAGTACGAAAATTATAGAAGTTGGGAGAAAAAGAAGGAACACACGTTTCAAAAAAAACCATCTGATTTGCCATATCAGTCAATTAATAGTAATCCCTTAATTTAAGGACCTTTAATTATGTTAAAATTAAAAATAAAAACAAAAAAATGTTTTACTTTTGTAATTATTTTATGAGTGTATGATTTTTGTAATTACTTTCATAAATATACTAATATATGTAATTAATCCTAGTTTAATCCAACCCGTTAAGCCCAACCAAGCTCTTAACCGTGGGGGAGGGGGGACTGAACCCAAGTCTTTGTTATGGCAAAGCTTTGTGATACCATCCAAGCCCATGCTTAAGTTTGGCTTGTAACACCTTGTCAAACATCAACTAATTAATTATGACTTGATTTTTTTTATTTTGATAGGCAAAATAATTTTATTTATGAAAACATCTATACTCCAAAAGATTTGGACTATAGATGAAAAATATAAATACTTCCAATTGATTGTCAAATACAATACGAAATAAAAAAAAACAACTCCCCTCATAAGAACCATGCAACTAATTTGTAATATCATAAATCACATGATTTAAAACAATTTTCAATGCTATTTGTTAAGTCTCTTCCTTCTATCACTTATGAAATATATAATTGCCTGCACCAAACAACATTAAGATCTGAAATTCAAGTGAAGAGAAGCTGAGTACACCCTTATATTCTTCTAGATATTACCCTTCAAACAAACCACCATAACAACAAGAACAATATCTATTACATCTGCTTCTGAAATATTGATCAAAAAACTGACTTGATTTAACACTCTGTTTCTGAAATATCTCATTTTAGGAAATTATATACAAAGATCAAAATTAATTTTGTTTTGTTCAAGATCATATCTATTTTGGAGGGAGTAGCATGTATCACCTCCATCATTCAATAGCTATAAATATAACAAAAACAATCTAAGTTGTTAATGCGTAATATCCGAAAAATAAAATAAAAAATAATAATAATCAAATGAATTGGGTTAAACTAATTTCTAAATATTTAAGTTTGGATTTGTAAAACTAATTGAGCCCAATTTTAATTGTTGTGTTTAAAGACCATATTGTAATATATAAGCCTAACCTTAATATATTAAATTGGGGTTTTTTTATGATTGGTACTGTAGTAAACGAAAAAAGAAGAAGCAAAAGGGGAGAGAGAGAACAAGACTAAAATTTAAAAAAATATTATTATTCTTCCCAAAAAGTGATTATTAGATTTAAGTGTCTATTATAACAATGATATTATTTTGTTGTTAAGAGAAATAAATACATCTACAACACTGATCAGGTCCGGACTCCCGGACCTGATCAAAAATGGACACAATTTTTTTTTTAAATAACTAAAAAAAATATTTAATATTTTATGAAACTGAAATTTTTCCATAATACAATATTTTGGACGTGTTTTGAATACCTATACCAAAAAATGGTGGTGCAGTCTGCACAGGCTGTACATACATGTTATGTTATACGTACCCAAATCACACCTAAAACACTGTATTATGAAAAAATTTCAATTCTATAATTTTTTTATTTTTTTTATGTGTTTTAAAAAAAAGCAAAAAAAAAGACCGAATTTTAAATCTGTCCGGGAATCCGGGCACTGTAATTGTGACGGATTTACTGATTGGGATTGGGATTGGGATTGGGGTTGGGGTGGGGGTGGGGGTGGGGGTGGGGGTGGGGGTGGGAGTGGGCGTGGGGGACAATTGCTAAATAAATGAGTAATTAATTATTATTATTATTATATAATATGGATTTAATCCAAACTAGGATTCTATATAAATATTCTATGATGGAGGTTATGATAACTAGTGCATGTTTGAATATTTTAATATCCACCAGCCCAGCTATGATCACTAGTGCATGTTTGAATATTTTAATATCGCAAAACTAATGATTTGGCCACCAAAGTTGGCACGTTTTACTGAATATCCGATTAAATTTTTAATTTTTTAAATTAAGTCACTGAACTAATTTTTATTTTTAAATTGGGTCATTCCGTTTAAAAAAATTGACAGACGTTAATTTTTTATCTACATGGCGCTGACGTGACAAAAAAAAATAAAAAATATTGCTTATGTGGCAAAAAAAATCAAAAACAGATTTTAAAAATAAAAAAATTAACATTTTAAAGTTTTAAAAATAACAAAAACATAATAAAATAAAACAAAAAAAATACAGATTTTTAAAAAAAACTATTTTTTTTGAAAAAATCTGTGTTTTAAAAAAAATCCGTTTTTTAAAAAAATCTATTTTTTTTAAAAAATATGTGTTTTTTTTTAAAACTGCTTTTTTTAAAAAAACCTGTTTTTTTTAAAAATCTGTTTTTTTAAAAAAAATCTGTTTTTTTAAAAAAATAAACTGTTTTTTTAAAATCTGTTGTTTAAAAAAACCTGTTTTTTTTAAAAAAAAGCCTGTTTTTTTTTATAAAAAACTGTTTTTTTTAAAAAACTGTTTTTTAAAAAAATCTGTTTTCAAAAAAAATATGTTTTTTTTAAATCTGTTTTTTTTTAAAATCTGTTTTTAAAAAAATATTTTTTCAAAAAATCAGTTTTTTAAAAAAATCTGAATTTTTAAAAAATATGCTTATTTTTTTGTTTTATTTTATTATGTTTTTGTTATTTTTAAAACTTTAAAATGTTACTTTTTTTATTTTTAAAATCTGTTTTTGATTTTTTTTGCCACATAAGTAATCTTTTTTATTTTATTTTGCCTCGTCAGCGCCATGTAGACAAAAAATTAACGTCTGTCAATTTTTTTTAACGGAATGACCCAATTTGAAAATAATAATTAGTTCAGTGACTTAATTTAAAAAATTAAAAATTCAATAGGATATTTAATAAAGCTGCCAGCTTTGATGACCAAATCATTAGTTTTGTCATTTTAATATTCACCAGCCCAGCTTTAATAGATGAATTAGATCTTCTAATATCTTTCCAAGGAGGTGGATTCCTACCATTCTCACTTTGTCTAATATAAATCATGCCATCAAGTCTTCGTATCCTCCACCTATCCTGTTGCTTTTTACGGGTTGCATCAATAATCCTCTGAGTACTAACATGAGAATGTATGAAAAAGGATTCTAAATTCAGACATCATGCATACAAATGTTCATTCTTCAACAACCGAACACAAAAAGAAGCAAATTATTTACCAACTATCAAATTTCAATAAGTGCATTTTTGAATAGTTATTTTGTATTAACTTATAGAGGTTTTAAAAATTAATAAATTACAATTATATTATTATAACATTAACTATATTATATTAAAATAATATTTTTACATTATAAAATGTACTGCACATATTTTTAATTCTAGAGGATATATGAACTAATATTAAAGTTGTTAAATTTATAAAAAAGAAAATACATAATTTTACAATTTAGTAATTTAATTATGTTAAGAACCTGAAAGGAAACTATATATATATATATATATATATATATATATATATATATATATATATATATATATATGTTGAATATTTTCATTATCTAACAATATATAATAAATATATTATATGTTATAAGTTGGGAGCCAACGATATTGGAAGTTGGAGCCAACGGTAATATTTGGCGGAAGCCAAAATTGAGTTGGGCCAACGGTAATATTTGGAGCGCCATATTCCATTAATTGGATACGACCCATAATTGGGATACGACTCAATGGGATACGACCTATAATTGGGATACGACTCAATTTATAGGATGCAACCTTTTCAATAAATGGGATACGACCCAATTTATAGGATACGTCATATCCCAATAATTGGGATACGACAAACCTATAAATAGATCAGGAATCCACCAAATTCAACACTTCAATTCAATTCAATCCTTCTCAAGTTTTTAAGGAAAATATTATTCTATATATTTTTCCAGTTATAATTTTCTTCTTTCATTTATAGTTTAGCACTAGATTTGTTCCTACACAACAAATTCTAGTACAAAGTAAAATCTGGGCCTGTCTTATCTTGGGAGACTAATCCGCAGTAACCATGTGTAGCAAGAGTAAGGGGCGAATATAGTCTTAAGGAAAGAGTGGTCAACCATTCGATTCAGGCAGAAATATTGTTGTTCTATATCTTACTACAAAAGCAAATTTTTACAACAATCTTAAGTCTATTACCATGGAGGACAACAATTCAAAAAATAGCTTGAATCAAATTAACAAACTTGAAAATTTTGATGGATTATTCTTCAAACGTTGTAAAAGCAAAATGTATTTTTGCTTAACAGCATTAAAAATCTCTCATGTGCTAAATGAAGAGAAAATTGAAGAAAAAGAAGATGAGACACTGGCAGAAATGAAGAATCGAATAAAATGGGAACAAAATGACTTTATGTGTAAAGGGTACATTTTAAATGCACTATCCAATTCGTTGTACGATGTGTATGAAGCCAAATTCATGGAAAAGACGGCAAAGGAATTATGAGAGGATCTCGACAACAAATACAAAATTGAGGACGCCGAAAATAAAAAATTTCTAGTAAGTTCATTATTTGATTATCAAATAATAGATAACAAATCTGTTATGTTGCAAGTACATGAACTTCAAATTATTATAAATCAAATTGTGTCGGAAGGTCATAGCCTTGACGAAGGGTTTCAAGTATCGACAATCATTTCAAAATTACCATTTTCATGGAAAGATTGTCGAAAAGAATTGAAACAAAAGAAAGATGCAATGACTATGCAAGAACTTATTAAATTTCTCCAAGTTGAAGAAAATTCTCGAAACTTGGATAAATTGGAAATAGAAAATAAAAATGCTAAAGCTCTTGTCATAGAAAATGCATTTAAACCAAGGGGCAACAATAAAAGAAAGCGTGGTGGTCAACATAGCACTTCTAGAAATAAAAAATTGAAAGGTACTTGTTGGAAGTGTGGTAAGCCAGGACATTTCAAGAAACAATGTACTTTGTACTTGAAACAAAGGCAACAAAAGAATGATCAAGCAAATATGGTAGACAATGAGGATATTGCTGCTATGATCATGGAGACTAACATGGTTGAAAATGACATAGAATGGTGGATTGATTCTGGAGCAACCAAGCATATTGCCAAGAATTAAGCAATATTTAAAGCCTATGAACCTATGAAGGAAAGTCAAGAACTATTCATGGGAAATTCATCAACTGAAAAAGTGATGGGCATAGGCAAGGTGGTTCTCAAGTTGTCATCCGGGAAGACAATTACTCTTAATGATGTTCTTCATGTTCCAGAAATTAGGAAAAATCTTGTATCTGTTAGTCTTTTAAACAAACATAGCATAAAAGTCTTGTTTGACGCTAATTGTATTGTATTGTCTAAGGGTGGTATGTATGTCGGAAAAGGATATGAATCTAATGGCATGTACAAACTAAATGTTATTAATGAAAATTCATCTTTTGCTTATATGATTTCTACTTTTAATATTTGGCATGCTAGATTAGGACATGTAAATTATAAAAGTATGCATAGCATGAGTAATCTTAGTTTAATTCCTAAGATTAATTTTTCTGACTTAGAAAAATGTGTTATATGTGTTAAATCTAAAATTGCCAAGAAGCCTTTTAAAAAAGTAGAAAGAAATTCACAATTATTAGAATTAATTCATTCCGATAATTGTGAATTTGAGGGCATATTAACTAGGGAAGGTAAAAGATATTTTATAACATTTATAGATGATTGTTCTAGATACACTCAAGTTTATTTGTTAAGGACTAAAGATGAGACTTTAGAAAAATTTAAAATCTGCAAGGCTGAAGTTGAAAATCAATTAGATCAAAGAATTAAAATTCTTAGATCGGATAGATGAGAGGAATACTTCTCTTATAATGATTTTTGTGAGAATTATGGTATAATTCATCAAACTACAGCTCCTTATAGTCCTCAACAAAATGGAGTGGCAGAACGAAAAAATAGAACACTTGGAGAAATGATTAATACATAACTTCTTACTTCTGGTTTGCCTAAAAATTTATAGAGGGAAGCATTAATGACTGCTTGTTATATACTTAATCGTATACCCCATAAGAAAACAAATATTACACCTTATGAATTATGGAAAAAGAGAAAACCCTCTCTCGACCATTTAAGGGTGTGGGGATGTAGAACATTAGTAAGGTTAACTAATCCTAAAAGGCCTAAACTTGGTGCTAAAGCAATCGAGTTTGCTTTTATAGGCTATGCACAAAGTAGCAAAGCCTATAAATTCTTAACCATGGAATCCACAGATTCTGTTAGCCAAAATATAATTTTGGAATCTAGAGATGTTGAGTTCTTTGAGAATTCTTTCTTTAGGAAAAGGTCAAGAGAAGACACTGATAAAGAG
This sequence comes from Panax japonicus, assembly GCA_020205505.1. Taxonomy (NCBI): domain Eukaryota; kingdom Viridiplantae; phylum Streptophyta; class Magnoliopsida; order Apiales; family Araliaceae; genus Panax; species Panax japonicus. The sequence continues at coordinate 45,875,574 of CM035098.1, forward strand.
GATCAAGAAATTGTTCATCATGGAACAAATAATGAAATGGAACTTACTACATCTACTAAAGAAATAGAACCAAGAAGAAGTAAAAGAACAAGGATAGAAAAATCCTATGGCCCTGATTTCTACATGTACCTAGTAGAAGGAAACTGGGATGTTATTGTTTCTTCTAGTGTTTTTGTGACTGAACATGATTCTAGTGATAGAGATCCATTGACTTTTAGAGAAGCTATATCCTCTCAAGATTCAGGTTTTTGGCAAGAAGCCATAAATGATGAAATGGATTCTATCATGGGTAACAAGACTTGGGTCTTGGTGGATTTACCTCCTGGTAGTAAACCCATTGGCTGTAAATGGATCTTTAAAAAGAAAAGAAAATCAGATGGATCCATTGATAAGTATAAAGCTAGACTGGTAGCCAAAGGTTTTAAGCAAAAGGAAGGAATTGATTATTTTGATACATATGCTCCAGTAGCAAGAATTAGTACCATTAGGTTATTAATTGCATTAGCATCAATTCATAAACTTGTTATACACCAAATGGATGTTAAAACTGCTTTTCTAAATGGTGATTTAGAAGAGAAAGTCTATATGGAACAACCAGAATGGTTTATTTTGAAAGGCCAGGAAAAGAAAAGTTTGTAAACTTATTAAATCTTTATATGGCCTAAAACAAGCACCTAAGCAGTGGCATAAAAAATTTGACCAAATGATTTTTTCAAATGGATTTAAAATAAATGAATCTTTAAATGTGTTTATTCTAAGTTTAATAAAAGTTTTGGAGTTATAATTTGTTTATATGTTGATGATATGCTTATATTTGGTATTAGTGAAAAAGTAGTATTAAAAACTAAAGCATTTTTGTCTGCTACTTTTGATATGAAATATATGGGGGAGGCTGATGTAATTTTAGGTATTAAAATTGTGCGGTCTCAAGATATTATTTCTTTCGCTCAGTCTCATTATATTGAGAAGTTGTTAATGAAGTTTAATCACGAGAAGTGCAAGATAGCCTCTACCCCATATGATAATTCTATTAAGTTATTTCCAAATAAAGGAAATAGCATATCTCAATTAGAGTATGCTAGTGTAATTGGTAGTCTAATGTATGCAATGCAGTGTACTAGACATGATATAGAATTTGTAGTAGGAGTATTGAGTAGGTTTACTCATAATCCAGGTCAGGTTCATTGGGATGCAGTATCAATGATACTTAAATATCTTAAAGGCACAATGAACTATGCATTATGCTATACAGGATACCCAGCTGTGGTATAAGGGTACACGGATGCAAACTGGATAACAGATTCAGATGAAATAAAGTCTACAAGTGGATAGATATTCACTTTAGGAGGAGGGACAATTTCTTGAGGTTCCAAGAAACAAACCTTGATAACACATTCAACTATAGAATCTGAGTTTGTTGCATTATTGACTGCTGTAAAAGAAGCCGAGTGGCTTAAGGATTTATTATTTGAGATACCACTTTGGACCAAACTAATGACAACTATCTCAATATATTGTGATAATGAGGCAGCATTATCACGGTCTTACAACAAGGTTTATAACGGAAAGTCTAGACATATAAGTTTAAGACATAGTTATGTAAGGGAGCAAATCAATAAAGGGGTTGTTACCTTTAACTATGTTAAGTCAAAGGGAAATTTGGCAGATCCTTTTACAAAAGGCCTAGGCAAGGATGTAATATGTAAGACTTCCAGGGAGATGGGTTTAAAGCCTTTAAATGAGAGGTAATCTATAAGTGGAACCCAACTAAATACTAAAGTAACATCTGGTATATTAGTTCAATGGAAAAATACTTAAGTAATAACCAGTTATACACTAGACAAGTATGAAGAAGAAATTCTTCAAAACCATCTCAAAGATAGTGTATGCTTTTATGGAGAACAAAGAGGGTAGGGTAAACCTTTAATGAATCTATGTCCGGTTTGGAGGATGTAGGTCATACAAGTGCATCTAATTAGATTCACCTATGTAAGTGAAGGAAGTGGGCCGCTTCTGCGAGACATAAGGCTTATCTCTAAGTAACTTACGAAACCCTAGAGGTAAACACAAGGCCATAAATGTGTTGGGTCTCTTAAACTATAAGAGATATAGTATGTGTCTATAGAGCAAGATATCACTTTAAGATTTTTTAGTTCAAAGCTAACGCTACTAAAAATTCAGATATTTTTGTGAAATAGAATATGTAAAGGTTCAAGTCGGAAGACACCTATTACTTATATATACTATATTTAAAAAGAGAAAGAAGAATGTCAAGGAAAAGGATTGGGAGATTATGAAAATAGGGGAGGATTGTTGGATATTTTCATTATCTAACAATATATAATAAATATATTATATGTTATAAGTTGGGAGCCAACGGTATTGGAAGTTGGAGCCAACGGTAATATTTGGCGGAAGCCAAAATTGAGTTGGGCCAACGGTAATATTTGGAGCGCCATATTCCATTAATTGGATACGACCCATAATTAGGATACGACTCAATGGGATACGACCTATAATTGGGATTCGACTCAATTTATAGGATGCGACCTTTTCAATAAATGGGATACGACCCAATTTATAGGATACTTCATATCCCAATAATTTGGATACGACAAACATATAAATAGATCAGGAATCCACCAAATTCAACACTTCAATTCAATTCAATCCTTCTCAAGTATTTAAGGAAAATATTATTCTATATATTTTTCCTGTTATAATTTTCTTCTTTCATTTATAGTTTAGCACTAAATTTGTTCCTACACAACAAATTCTAGTACAGAGTAAAATTTGGGCCTGTCTTATCTTGGGAGACTAATTCGCAGTAACCCTGTGTAGCAAAAGTAAGGGGCGAATATAGTCTTAAGGAAAGAGTGGTCAACCATTTGATTCAGGCAGAAATATTGATGTTCTATATCTTACTACAAAAGAAAATTTTTACAACAATATATATATATATATATATATATATATATATTAATATAAAGATTTACACAATGAAAAGGTTTTGGAAAAGCTCAAATGCTTCTATTACTTTGTATCATATTTATACAGAAATAAGTTGACTATGATTACAACAGAAATAATGAAAGCCATATAACAGAGTTGCAGTTACAAGGAATTAGGGACTAAATTAAAGGAGAGCTGTACAGTGTTTACTATAAACAGAATTAATCACGTAAAGAGAAATCTCAAGTAATCAGCCTGTTATTTCTCTAACATGCCCCCGCAAATTGGTGGACCGTTGAGCAAAACCAAGTTTGGGACGAAGAAACTCAAGTCTCTGTCGAGAGAGTGGTTTCGTTAGAGCATCTGCTAGTTCGTCTTTAGTGGAAACATGAGATATATACGTAGTTCGCCATTGGCAACGTTGTCACGAACAAAATGAAAATCTATGGCAATGGTTTCATTCGAGAGTGAAACACCAGGTTTGCACATAGATAGGTTGCACCAATATTATCATAATAGATTACCGGAGTTTGAGTAGCAGGAATGTGAAACTCGGAGAAGAGAGAACGAATCCATGAGAGTTCTGCAGTAGTAGATGCAACAGACCTGTATTCAGATTTAGTAGACGAGCGAGCATCGGACCGTTGCTTCTTGGAGCTCCGGAGATGGGATTGCAGTCGAGATATACAACATATGCACTAGTAGAGGTGCATTCGTCTTTGTTTCCAGCCCAGTCCGCATCAGAGAAAGCATGAAGATGTAGAGGAGACTTCTAATGAAGAATTTTCCCATAATCAATGGTGGATTTCAGGTAGTGAAGAAGCCGCTTTGTAGGTGCCCAATGTGTCTCCGTGGGTTTATGCATGAATTGGGAGAGTCGGTTAACGGCAAAGGCAATATCGGGACGGGTGAGGGAGAGATATTGCAAGCTCCCAACAGCTCGGTGATATCCAGTAACATCAGAGAGATTGGAATCATCATGTAGTGAGAGAGAGGCACTAGTAGAAAGGGGAGAGTGGACATCCTTAGCGCCTAACATTCCAGTCCGATCTAAGATATTCTGAATATATTTCTGCTGAGATAAAAATAATCCAGTAGAAGTGGGAATTACCTCAACACCGAGGAAGTTATTCAGGGTGCTGAGATCCTTGACTAAAAATTGAGACCCTAATCTACTTACAAAATCAGTGACAATGGTAGTGTTGTTGCTGATAAGAATCAAGTCATCGACGTACACAAGCAGGTAGAGAATAATTTGTCCATGAGAGTAGATGAACAATGAGGCACCAGATTTGGAGTTAACAAAACCAAAAGAGAGCAAGAAAACTTTTAACTCTGTGTACCATGCCCGAGGGGCTTGTGTGATGCCCCCAAAACAGGTATACATCACCCATCTTGGGTCGCCAGATACATGATACATAAATTCAAATACAACTTAATTATACAACAGTCGTGTAAAATATGACATAACATAGTTGAGAGTTTAAACAAGAATATTTTCATCTAGACAATATCCACACTCAATGGAGTCCTCATTATAATTATTATCACATTATTCCATAAAATAGTGAGGACTACTAAAGCCATTTATCCTGGACCATCACTCCATTCCCCGACTCATCCCAGCTATATTCTCATTTCCTGAAGAGAACAATGAAAGAAAGGGTGAGCTCAACTAGCCCTGTAAGAAATATTATGACTAAGATAATGCAGAATAAATTATCCTTAGCTTTCAACAGTATAACAACTGATAGAATACAATAGACAACAAGTTTAGATCAACAACTGCAGCGGAATAAGAAATCCATTAGAAGAATCAAGTAGAGCATAAAATCTACTATCTTCTATGATTTAATAAGTTTTTCATCAACTTTATCGTTGAGACTCAGCTTAATAAATAAAATCGAATCATCCTTGCACCACGACTAAGGATATTCATGTAATCATCAATGGTCATGAATATACCGAATAATCCTTGATCATAATCATACCAACAACTGTCCGTCAATGAACTACAGGCCAATGAGGACTTTTACCACATCATTCGTCACATTACGGTCATGATTATACCGAATAATCTCTAGTCATAATCATACCAAGTCCATCTATGCACATAAGTCAAAGATGACTTTAATCACAATATAAGCATGAGGATGATGACAATGACATAATAATTCAATAAAACTAGTTCAATGATAAATTTTAAAGATTTATAATTTAATTTATCCAGAAATCAATAACGTCCAAATTTTCAACATGATACTGCTTTGTAGAGTAAAATTCAAGAATAATATTCATGTACCAAAAATAATTTGGACAGAAAAGAAATATATTTTTCGGGTGAATAGTACCCCGTGAATAGTACTTCGGGAATAGTACCCCGTGAATAGTACTTCGGGAATAAAAGTGTCCCGAATACCTAAGTGAATGATACAAAGTGAATAGTAATCAGGTGAATAGTAATCCATGAATAGTAACTCATGAATTGTCCGGCACGAAAAGTGCCTTGAATACCTGAGTGAATAATACTATAGTGAATATTAATTGGGTGAATAGTAATCCATTAATAGTAACTCGTAAAAGAAAAATACCAAAAAAATGATATTCCATGACGAGTACAAAAGAAATGATATCTCATACGAGTATAATAGAATATACGAAACTGCAAATAAATTTTCATCTGCCATGTGGTAATCCACGTAGACAGATCATTTCCACAATTTAATAAGAAATGAATACAAAGGATCATTCACCATGCATGCGGTAATCCACATAGACAAGTTATTTCAACAGAATAATAAAGAATAGAATAACAGAAGAATTCACCATGCATGCGATAGACCGTACAGACAGGTTATTCCCAACAGAATAATAAAGAATAGAACCAGGTCATGCGTAATCCGCACAGACAGGATATTCCAGCAGAATAATAAAGAATGGAACCAGGTCATGCGTAATCTACACAGACATAATATTCCAACAGAATAATAAAGAATGGAATAACAATAGAATTCACCAGGCATGCGATAGACTACACAGACAGGTTATTCCAATAGAATAATAAAGAATGGAATAACAGAAGAATTTCACCATGTATGCGGTACTTCGCATAGACATGTTATTCCAACATAATAATAAAGAATGGAATAACAACCCTTACGAGTATTGAAAGAAAATAACTCTCTTCATTAATACGAAAGAATAATACCCCTTACCTTAGAAGAAAACTGGATACTGGAATAATGAGGTAGCTGACTTCTCTTCTTCTTTCTCTCTATAATTTCTCTATAATAATTGCTATTGTGAGACTTAGTGAATTGGTGAGAAATGAAGGAAGAATGAGCTTCTATTTATAGGAAAATATAGTTTCAATAATTACACATTTTGGGGCTCGAAATATTACAGTATAATACCTTTCTCTTTTTCTTCATTTTTAATTTAGTCCTGCAAGTATTATCAAACTTGCACCATCTCCCCTAATGGTAAATCATGTGAATTAATAGTTCATTCATGTGATTCAATAGTATAATCATGTGAAAAAACTAATTATAGTATAGTACATTCATCTATACCTCTATTTTTAATTTGGTCATGCAAGTATTATCAATCTTGCACCAATCCCCTAATAGTAAATCATGTGAATTAATAGTACACACATGTGAACACATAGTAATAAGCATGTGAATTAATAATAATTAATTGCTCATTTATCCGGTTAATTACCTAATTGGTCAATATAATCTCCAGACATTAATTATTATCGAAATAAATATCGATTTCCACTAACACTAATAATTCCCACAGAATGGAATTATCAATTTTATGTGTAATCAACACGAACTTATTCATCATTAATATTATAACTCACAATATTTAACAACCAGGTCATTCCCAGGAAAGAGGGGACTTTCCAATAAGGATTTCTCCCTATTGGCGCACAATTAGATTATTTAACCTCTCATTGACAGAACTTTTAGATATTGTCAATATTGCAAATAATAATATGAATAACTTTGTCATCTCAATTATTGATTTAATAATATAAAATATTATGCAGATGATACTGCGACAATAATTGAATCAATAATATGGGAGATATGATGCAGCAATTATGTAGCAATAATTGAGTATAACTGAGTGACTTCTTAAGTAAGCATCAATAATCAATACTGTGTGCTACTATGCAACCACGCGTATTACTGTACTTTTACTACTAGGTAGTTCAACAGTTTTAACGGTAACACTTTCACCGTTATTTTTATAAAATGATAATTCTATCATTTTCTAACTACGATAATACTTCCATTGTGGGGGGTCCACCAATGATTGTGCTGTCGTACGAGTATTCCCCGACCAAACGAATATTTTATAACAACTTGCTTACTTTGCAAAATTTTCACATATCACCATTAACTTTAATATTTTATCAATTTAACCATTTTTGAAAAAAAAATTATAAGAAAATTGAATACTTTTATTTCATAAAATTCGGGGTCTTACAGTTTGCTTGAGACCATAGAGGGCTTTACAAAGTTTGCACACATGAGAGGGGTATGCTTGATCAACAAAGCCAGGTGGTTGAGACGTAAATACTTCTTCAGATAAATTTCCATGAAGGAATGCATTATTGATGTCGATTTGGCGGAGAGGCCAACCCTTAGAGATGGCAAGAGAGAGAATAATTCTGGCTGTAGTTGGTTTGACTATTGGACTGAAGGTGTCGTTGTAGTCGATACCTGGTCGTTGGTGAAAACCCTTAGCGACAAGACGAGCCTTATATCGGGTTACTGAACCATCAGGGTGGCGTTTTATTCGAAAAACCCATTTACATCCTACTAGGTTTTGAACTTTTGTAGAGGGGACAAGCTCCCATGTCCCATTATGAAGAAGAGCGTCAGATTCCTCTGACATGGCCTGACGCCTTTATGGAACTTGTAAGGCTTGCGACAGAGCAGTGGGTTTGGGTATTTCACTTTACATGATTATTTCTGTTTATAGTAAATACTGTATAACTCTCCTTGAATTTAGTCCCTAATTCCTTGTAACTGCAACTGTTATATGGCTGTCATTATTTTTTTTAAATGATCTTGTTTGTTGGAATGTCCAGAGTTGTTATACTTTCCAGTTTTGTTGTTATTTCGTGACTGATATCCTATCTTTTTAGCAATATTAGCAATAATGGAAGCATCATCGGAACGTCGGATGTCAGTGGAGCATCGTTTGAGAAAGGCTTCATGTTCGGACAATTTCTCATGGAGGTCTTCAAAGGAAATATCACTATCACGAGCACGAACTGCTACTGAAATGTCTTTGAACTCAGGGTCTAGGTGTTGGGTAAAATCTAGTTACGCACAACACGCAAGTATACGTGGTCAACAAGTAATAAAGTGATAAGTTGAGTATCGTTCCCACAGAGAATTATTTAATAAAAATCACCAAGTACTAACCCGTAACCAACTCAATCTTATTTAAACGAATGAATTACAAACTATATAAATTAACTACTATTCCACTAATTAAATTAAGACTATGGAGATTTAAGATCACAACTTCACTTATTGCTTCATTTAAATTAACACACTTCTCATCAATTATTCTCTATCCTGAATTGTTAATCAAGAACACTAAAGTAATATTAACCACCTCTCGATGCACTAATACCGTATTAACGTCAATCCACAATTAAGATAGAAATTCGTTAAACACCTTAATCAACTAACCCACTATATCTCTATGTGAATTACAATTGAAGAAAGTTGAAGAACAAGTTCTCTATAAGATTACATGCGGCGTCAAGCATATCTCTACCTTAACACTCATCAAGTTTAAGCTACTAACAAAATCCTGAACACATGCTATCATGATTAGATCTAAATCTATACTTCATCTCTCGAGTTCATATAGATTATCACGGTAATTGATGGCCAAGCAATTAAACAATTAATTCCAAATCATAATAGACAATCCTCACAATAGAAAATACTAATTGATATTGAAGCATATTAAAATAAACTACACAATAAGATCCATTGTAATCTCAAACAAAGAATTAGTTCATGATTATTGAATTAAAACTAAGAATCCACAATTGAATACACATTAAAAGATAAAGATAGAAGAAGATGAGAAGAAATAATCAATTGTCAGTAGACTTGACGCTCCCTCCTTGCTCCTACTTTGAACCTTCAATGGTCTCCAAGTTGCTTCAATCTCCAAATCTAATTAGAACTAGGGTTATGTTCTAATCTAAAGGAGTGTTTAATCTAGTCTAATCTATGTAATCTCTAAGCTAAGCTATGTAATCTCCCCTTATTCTATGCCTTACATCATGTATTTATAGGTTTCAAGTCTAATTTTTAACTTAGGAACAAACCCAATCCAATTTGAAGTCAAAAAGGTGTCAAAATTCGCCCAAAACGCGTCCAAACTCTGCTTCCTAGCGCCTAGGCGCTTGATTTTGTGCTGTCTGGACCGCCTAGGCGCTTGGTAAGATGAAGGTTACTGACTTGGAGCGCCTAGGCGCTTGATTTAGCCTTGGCTGGAGCGCCTAGGCGCTTGCTCCTTTTTCTGACATTTTCTGCTCCGACGTCCTTTGGGAAAATGGCCATAACATCTTCGTCCGAACTCCGATTTAGATGATTCAAGATGATCCGGAAAGAGGAAAAGTAGATCTACAACTTTCATTCTTGAAGTTTCGTGAAATAATATCCGGAGCTATAGTCAAATTGGCTCTGAAGTGACTGCTGTGTAAATGGCAAGCCGAAAACGCGAATCTAGCCACCCCAAACATCGATCTAAGTAACTTTTGTCCCAATTCCTACAAAACAATATAAAACATGCATGAATAGACACAAACAAATAAAAACATCCTAAAAGACTTGAAAACAACAATAAATTAAGCTTGAATGTATCCAATTCATGTGTATAAAACTCACTCATCAAATACCCCCAAACTTAAATATTTGCTTGTCCTCAAGCAAAAACACAAAAATGTTATGCAATGCAATGTAATGAAACTACTCTATATGCCTACGAATCCAACAGTAATGACAGAAACAAGTCTATTTAACCGGCCTTAGAGAAATCAAGTAAACATGAAAATACATCATATTTAAACAAATCAGTAATTTCTCAATCAATCATCAAATCTTAGACTGTTATCACTGATATAGTGCGTGTGTGCTCCACAACAATGTTAACTGATATAAAGTCAAATTTAAGACATAATGGATATCTTCGAAGGCATCATACAGTGCAAATTCACAAAATTCACGAACAAGCTAGATCCAACTAAAGTCAAACATCCACCAAGTTCAAGAGTCCAATCCGGGATACTTATGCTTTACTTTTCATCACGGGGGCTTTTTGCTCTTTTCCCGTTTTATTATATTTTTTTTTTATTTTTTTTTCCTTTTTTTTTTAACCATGACTGTGCAATGTCTCATTCCATTAGGCTAACAGTGTCACCCCTTAGCGAGCTTTCGACCAACGACTCCCAGACCATATAAGACCTTAGGGCGCTAGGTTTTAAGATACTCCTTCGGGCGTACTTACTCAAGTAACAAAGGCCCCGAAACAAAACTAGCCACGGTAATTTTTATCTTATTTTTTTCTTTCTTTTTCTTTTTTTTTTCTAACGAAGCTTATATATCCCAAATTTTCCCCCCAAACTTAAGTTTTTATCAAAATTTAGCCATCTCCGCCTATTCATGTCTTTCATTCCTTCAAACTAGCATTATCCTCTAGAAGTTCATTATGTGTCAATTTAAAGTCAATCAGTCAACATAGTTATTTTTACTGTGCTATCCTTATTATATCAGTTTCAAACAGGTAAAGATTCAAATCATGACAAGAAATCACATCAAAGTCTTAACAGACAATACTATACTTGTCTACTCAATTCCAATCTCATCACTGGCCAAAACAGACTTAAATTATCTAACGGCTGGAAACATGCAAATACTAAATTTTTTTTTTAATGAATGGAAACTACATGAAAAACTATCAACTAAATACTATATGAATGCACTAGATGAATACTACATGCATGAACTGGAGCTGGACAATTACACCCCCAAACTTAAACTAGACATTGTCCTCAATGACTGAAATAGAAAAAATTAAAGCAGAGGACTTCCCTGAAAATATAGCAATCGTTCTCCTTGCCCGCTAAGTTTGGAGAATAGGCTAAGCACATGGAACAAATTGGGCACCACACTTGAATTTGACTTGAATAACCTGTAAAACCATGATAGAAGCAATTTTATTAAATCCTAAATAAATGCAAATTCAAAACTACTAATATAAAACTTAATAAAAACTAAAATAAAAATTAAACTTGGGTTGCCTCCCAATAAGCGCTTGTTTTATAGTCTTTCAGCCTGACTTTTTCTGGTCAATGCTATCCAATTCCTCTTCGAAAGTTGAGGAACCCTCCATCCATCGGAAATAATATAGCTTTTGGTAGGTTCCCATTTGTGATAGCCATCGAGTTAAAGTCACCTAGCATGCTTTGTTTATATAAGATTAGATTGAAGAACGTCCAACATCTAGGCGTTTTCTCCATTGTGTCTGCGAATATATTCTGGCATTGAGGCTTGTCAGACACAACAATCTCTTCTTCTATCTTCTCCAACTCATCGCACCATGGCTTCGAAGTTGTACTCGCTTTTATGTCACATGGAGTATTGCCAATGACATGACTACCAATTGGACAAGGTTTTGCAAATCTAACCAGATTCTTGAACTGTGGAGGAGAAGTCACTTGAGGCATAAATAACATCGGCTCATCATCGTTGGTTCTCACAATTAGTTCTTCACCGACCTTGTTGTCATTATCCCTACTTGTCTCCTCTTTTTCAACATCTCGAGGCTCATCTAGTTGTAGATTTGGTTCAGGTTCTTCATCACTTTCGTCATCCATGTCATAAAACCAAGTGTTTAGAGGAAGGTTGCTTACGGTTTTGGTCATTTGCTCTATCTGATCCGTAAGATTTTGAATTGACCTCGCATGATTACTCATTCTCTCCTCATTTGATGCTATGAACTTGGACACCAATTCCTCCAACCTTGAATTTTCTGTTTCAGTCTCGGAAGCCATGTATTGAGGACCATTGGTTGAGGCAGTGAGGAGTTGTTCCATTCGATTATTAAAATTTTGGGTTGATAACTCCTGACTCATTATCATCTCTTCTTGTTCTGCTATAATCCTTAACATGAATTCCTTGAAATCTGAATTGTCTTCTTGTTGCATTGGAGGTGGATTTGAGAAATTTGATGGATATGTTGGATTTGGAGCAGAGTATTGGTTCTGATAGTTATAGCTCCATGAAGAATCCGGGTGATACCCCCAAACTTGATGGTAATTATCATATGCATACTGGTTGAGGTATACACCACCTTATTTTTGCCGCCCAAAACTAACGGTGCATTGATGACTCGGATGGTTGCCAGCACAATAGTCACACATGATTGCCATCCTTTGACTCTGTTGGGCTGCGATAACGTCCAACTCCCTCGAAAGTTCTTTAATTTGGGCTGACATTGCGGAAAGTGTCGCGAGTCTGTCAATCTCCTTTTCTTTTGGTTGAGTCATGTTTGTGTATGGCCATTGATACGCAAAGTCATCCATGGTACCTGAAAAGAGAGAAATATAGGAAGAGAATTAAAAATAAAAATAAAAATGTTTAAATTAAGACTAATTTGATTGAAGCTAATATTGGTAAAAATGTATTAAACTAATTCCCCGGCAACGGCGCCAAAAACTTGTTGGGTAAAATCTAGTTACGCACAACACGCAAGTATACGTGGTCAACAAGTAATAAAGTGATAAGTTGAGTATCGTTCCCACAGAGAATTATTTAATAAAAATCACCAAGTACTAACCCGTAACCAACTCAATCTTATTTAAACGAATGAATTACAAACTATATAAATTAACTACTATTCCACTAATTAAATTAAGACTATGGAGATTTAAGATCACAACTTCACTTATTGCTTCATTTAAATTAACACACTTCTCATCAATTATTCTCTATCCTGAATTGTTAATCAAGAACACTAAAGTAATATTAACCACCTCTCGATGCACTAATACCGTATTAACATCAATCCACAATTAAGATAGAAATTCGTTAAACACCTTAATCAACTAACCCACTATATCTCTATGTGAATTACAATTGAAGAAAGTTGAAGAACAAGTTCTCTATAAGATTACATGCGGCGTCAAGCATATCTCTACCTTAACACTCATCAAGTTTAAGCTACTAACAAAATCCTGAACACATGCTATCATGATTAGATCTAAATCTATACTTCATCTCTCGAGTTCATATAGATTATCACGGTAATTGATGGCCAAGCAATTAAACAATTAATTCCAAATCATAATAGACAATCCTCACAATAGAAAATACTAATTGATATTGAAGCATATTAAAATAAACTACACAATAAGATCCATTGTAATCTCAAACAAAAATTAGTTCATGATTATTGAATTAAAACTAAGAATCCACAATTGAATACACATTAAAAGATAAAGATAGAAGAAGATGAGAAGAAATAATCTATTGTCAGTAGACTTGACGCTCCCTCCTTGCTCCTACTTTGAACCTTCAATGGTCTCCAAGTTGCTTCAATCTCCAAATCTAATTAGAACTAGGGTTATGTTCTAATCTAAAGGAGTGTTTAATCTAGTCTAATCTATGTAATCTCTAAGCTAAGCTATGTAATCTCCCCTTATTCTATGCCTTACATCATGTATTTATAGGTTTCAAGTCTAATTTTTAACTTAGGAACAAACCCAATCCAATTTGAAGTCAAAAAGGTGTCAAAATTCGCCCAAAACGCGTCCAAACTCTGCTTCCTAGCGCCTAGGCGCTTGATTTTGTGCTGTCTGGACCGCCTAGGCGCTTGGTAAGATGAAGGTTACTGACTTGGAGCGCCTAGGCGCTTGATTTAGCCTTGGCTGGAGCGCCTAGGCGCTTGCTCCTTTTTCTGACATTTTCTGCTCCGACGTCCTTTGGGAAAATGGCCATAACATCTTCGTCCGAACTCCGATTTAGATGATTCAAGATGATCCGGAAAGAGGAAAAGTAGATCTACAACTTTCATTCTTGAAGTTTCGTGAAATAATATCCGGAGCTATAGTCAAATTGGCTCTAAAGTGACTGCTGTGTAAATGGCAAGCCGAAAACGCGAATCTAGCCACCCCAAACATCGATCTAAGTAACTTTTGTCCCAATTCCTACAAAACAATATAAAACATGCATGAATAGACACAAACAAATAAAAACATCCTAAAAGACTTGAAAACAACAATAAATTAAGCTTGAATGTATCCAATTCATGTGTATAAAACTCACTCATCAAATACCCCCAAACTTAAATATTTGCTTGTCCTCAAGCAAAAACACAAAAATGTTATGCAATGCAATGTAATGAAACTACTCTATATGCCTACGAATCCAACAGTAATGACAGAAACAAGTCTATTTAACCGGCCTTAGAGAAATCAAGTAAACATGAAAATACATCATATTTAAACAAATCAGTAATTTCTCAATCAATCATCAAATCTTAGACTGTTATCACTGATATAGTGCGTGTGTGCTCCACAACAATGTTAACTGATATAAAGTCAAATTTAAGACATAATGGATATCATCACGGGGGCTTTTTGCTCTTTTCCCGTTTTATTATATTTTTTTTTTATTTTTTTTTCCTTTTTTTTTTAACCATGACTGTGCAATGTCTCATTCCATTAGGCTAACAGTGTCACCCCTTAGCGAGCTTTCGACCAACGACTCCCAGACCATATAAGACCTTAGGGCGCTAGGTTTTAAGATACTCCTTCGGGCGTACTTACTCAAGTAACAAAGGCCCCGAAACAAAACTAGCCACGGTAATTTTTATCTTATTTTTTTCTTTCTTTTTCTTTTTTTTTTCTAACGAAGCTTATATATCCCAAATTTTCCCCCCAAACTTAAGTTTTTATCAAAATTTAGCCATCTCCGCCTATTCATGTCTTTCATTCCTTCAAACTAGCATTATCCTCTAGAAGTCCATTATGTGTCAATTTAAAGTCAATCAGTCAACATAGTTATTTTTACTGTGCTATCCTTATTATATCAGTTTCAAACAGGTAAAGATTCAAATCATGACAAGAAATCACATCAAAGTCTTAACAGACAATACTATACTTGTCTACTCAATTCCAATCTCATCACTGGCCAAAACAGACTTAAACTATCTAACGGCTGGAAACATGCAAATACTAAATTTTTTTTTTTTAATGAATGGAAACTACATGAAAAACTATCAACTAAATACTATATGAATGCACTAGATGAATACTACATGCATGAACTGGAGCTGGACAATTACACCCCCAAACTTAAACTAGACATTGTCCTCAATGACTGAAATAGAAAAAATTAAAGCAGAGGACTTCCCTGAAAATATAGCAATCGTTCTCCTTGCCCGCTAAGTTTGGAGAATAGGCTAAGCACATGGAACAAATTGGGCACCACACTTGAATTTGACTTGAATAACCTGTAAAACCATGATAGAAGCAATTTTATTAAATCCTAAATAAATGCAAATTCAAAACTACTAATATAAAACTTAATAAAAACTAAAAATAAAAATTAAACTTGGGTTGCCTCCCAATAAGCGCTTGTTTTATAGTCTTTCAGCCTGACTTTTTCTGGTCAATGCTATCTAATTCCTCTTCGAAAGTTGAGGAACCCTCCATCCATCGGAAATAATATAGCTTTTGGTAAGTTCCCATTTGTGATAGCCATCGAGTTAAAGTCACCTAGCATGCTTTGTTTATATAAGATTAGATTGAAGAACGTCCAACATCTAGGCGTTTTCTCCATTGTGTCTGCGAATATATTCTGGCATTGAGGCTTGTCAGACACAACAATCTCTTCTTCTATCTTCTCCAACTCATCGCACCATGGCTTCGAAGTTGTACTCGCTTTTATGTCACATGGAGTATTGCCAATGACATGACTACCAATTGGACAAGGTTTTGCAAATCTAACCAGATTCTTGAACTGTGGAGGAGAAGTCACTTGAGGCATAAATAACATCGGCTCATCATCGTTGGTTCTCACAATTAGTTCTTCACCGACCTTGTTGTCATTATCCCTACTTGTCTCCTCTTTTTCAACATCTCGAGGCTCATCTAGTTGTAGATTTGGTTCAGGTTCTTCATCACTTTCGTCATCCATGTCATAAAACCAAGTGTTTAGAGGAAGGTTGCTTACGGTTTTGGTCATTTGCTCTATCTGATCCGCAAGATTTTGAATTGACCTCGCATGATTACTCATTCTCTCCTCATTTGATGCTATGAACTTGGACACCAATTCCTCCAACCTTGAATTTTCTGTTTCAGTCTCGGAAGCCATGTATTGAGGACCATTGGTTGAGGCAGTGAGGAGTTGTTCCATTCGATTATTAAAATTTTGGGTTGATAACTCCTGACTCATTATCATCTCTTCTTGTTCTGCTATAATCCTTAACATGAATTCCTTGAAATCTGAATTGTCTTCTTGTTGCATTGGAGGTGGATTTGAGAAATTTGATGGATATGTTGGATTTGGAGCAGAGTATTGGTTCTGATAGTTATAGCTCCATGAAGAATCCGGGTGATACCCCCAAACTTGATGGTAATTATCATATGCATACTGGTTGAGAAATACACCACCTTGTTTTTGCCGCCCAAAACTAACGGTGCATTGATGACTCGGATGGTTGCCAGCACAATAGTCACACATGATTGCCATCCTTTGACTCTGTTGGGCTGCGATAACGTCCAACTCCCTCGAAAGTTCTTTAATTTGTGCTGACATTGCGGAAAGTGTCGCGAGTCTGTCAATCTCCTTTTCTTTTGGTTGAGTCATGTTTGTGTATGGCCATTGATACGCAAAGTCATCCATGGTACCTGAAAAGAGAGAAATATAGGAAGAGAATTAAAAATAAAAATAAAAATGTTTAAATTAAGACTAATTTGATTGAAGCTAATATTGGTAAAAATGTATTAAACTAATTCCCCGGCAACGGCGCCAAAAACTTGTTGGGTAAAATCTAGTTACGCACAACACGCAAGTATACGTGGTCAACAAGTAATAAAGTGATAAGTTGAGTATCGTTCCCACAGAGAATTATTTAATAAAAATCACCAAGTACTAACCCGTAACCAACTCAATCTTATTTAAACGAATGAATTACAAACTATATAAATTAACTACTATTCCACTAATTAAATTAAGACTATGGAGATTTAAGATCACAACTTCACTTATTGCTTCATTTAAATTAACACACTTCTCATCAATTATTCTCTATCCTGAATTGTTAATCAAGAACACTAAAGTAATATTAACCACCTCTCGATGCACTAATACCGTATTAACGTCAATCCACAATTAAGATAGAAATTCGTTAAACACCTTAATCAACTAACCCACTATATCTCTATGTGAATTACAATTGAAGAAAGTTGAAGAACAAGTTCTCTATAAGATTACATGCGGCGTCAAGCATATCTCTACCTTAACACTCATCAAGTTTAAGCTACTAACAAAATCCTGAACACATGCTATCATGATTAGATCTAAATCTATACTTCATCTCTCGAGTTCATATAGATTATCACGGTAATTGATGGCCAAGCAATTAAACAATTAATTCCAAATCATAATAGACAATCCTCACAATAGAAAATACTAATTGATATTGAAGCATATTAAAATAAACTACACAATAAGATCCATTGTAATCTCAAACAAAGAATTAGTTCATGATTATTGAATTAAAACTAAGAATCCACAATTGAATACACATTAAAAGATAAAGATAGAAGAAGATGAGAAGAAATAATCTATTGTCAGTAGACTTGACGCTCCCTCCTTGCTCCTACTTTGAACCTTCAATGGTCTCCAAGTTGCTTCAATCTCCAAATCTAATTAGAACTAGGGTTATGTTCTAATCTAAAGGAGTGTTTAATCTAGTCTAATCTATGTAATCTCTAAGCTAAGCTATGTAATCTCCCCTTATTCTATGCCTTACATCATGTATTTATAGGTTTCAAGTCTAATTTTTAACTTAGGAACAAACCCAATCCAATTTGAAGTCAAAAAGGTGTCAAAATTCGCCCAAAACGCGTCCAAACTCTGCTTCCTAGCGCCTAGGCGCTTGATTTTGTGCTGTCTGGACCGCCTAGGCGCTTGGTAAGATGAAGGTTACTGACTTGGAGCGCCTAGGCGCTTGATTTATCCTTGGCTGGAGCGCCTAGGCGCTTGCTCCTTTTTCTGACATTTTCTGCTCTGACGTCCTTTGGGAAAATGGCCATAACATCTTCGTCCGAACTCCGATTTAGATGATTCAAGATGATCCGGAAAGAGGAAAAGTAGATCTACAACTTTCATTCTTTAAGTTTCGTGAAATAATATCCGGAGCTATAGTAAAATTGGCTCTGAAGTGACTGCTGTGTAAATGGCAAGCCGAAAACGCGAATCTAGCCACCCCAAACATCGATCCAAGTAACTTTTGTCCCAATTCCTACAAAACAATATAAAACATGCATGAATAGACACAAACAAATAAAAACATCCTAAAAGACTTGAAAACAACAATAAATTAAGCTTGAATGTATCCAATTCATGTGTATAAAACTCACTCATCAAATACCCCCAAACTTAAACATTTGCTTGTCCTCAAGCAAAAACACAAAAATGTTATGCAATGCAATGTAATGAAACTACTCTATATGCTTACGAATCCAACAGTAATGACAGAAACAAGTCTATTTAACCGGCCTTAGAGAAATCAAGTAAACATGAAAATACATCATATTTAAACAAATCAGTAATTTCTCAATCAATCATCAAATCTTAGACTGTTATCACTGATATAGTGCGTGTGTGCTCCACAACAATGTTAACTGATATAAAGTCAAATTTAAGACATAATGGATATCTTCGAAGGCATCATACAGTGCAAATTCACAAAATTCACGAACAAGCTAGATCCAACTAAAGTCAAACATCCACCAAGTTCAAGAGTCCAATCCGGGATACTTATGCTTTACTTTTCATCACGGGGGCTTTTTGCTCTTTTCCCGTTTTATTATATTTTTTTTTTTTTTCCTTTTTTTTTTTTAACCATGACTGTGCAATGTCTCATTCCATTAGGCTAACAGTGTCACCCCTTAGCGAGCTTTCGACCAACGACTCCCAGACCATATAAGACCTTAGGGCGCTAGGTTTTAAGATACCCCTTCGGGCGTACTTACTCAAGTAAAAAAGGCCCCGAAACAAAACTAGCCACGGTAATTTTTATCTTATTTTTTTCTTTCTTTTTCTTTTTTTTTTCTAACGAAGCTTATATATCCCAAATTTTCCCCCCAAACTTAAGTTTTTATCAAAATTTAGCCATCTCCGCCTATTCATGTCTTTCATTCCTTCAAACTAGCATTATCCTCTAGAAGTCCATTATGTGTCAATTTAAAGTCAATCAGTCAACATAGTTATTTTTACTGTGCTATCCTTATTATATCAGTTTCAAACAGGTAAAGATTCAAATCATGACAAGAAATCACATCAAAGTCTTAACAGACAATACTATACTTGTCTACTCAATTCCAATCTCATCACTGGCCAAAACAGACTTAAACTATCTAACGGCTGGAAACATGCAAATACTAATTTTTTTTTTTTAATGAATGGAAACTACATGAAAAACTATCAACTAAATACTATATGAATGCACTAGATGAATACTACATGCATGAACTGGAGCTGGACAATTACACCCCCAAACTTAAACTAGACATTGTCCTCAATGACTGAAATAGAAAAAATTAAAGCAGAGGACTTCCCTGAAAATATAGCAATCGTTCTCCTTGCCCGCTAAGTTTGGAGAATAGGCTAAGCACATGGAACAAATTGGGCACCACACTTGAATTTGACTTGAATAACCTGTAAAACCATGATAGAAGCAATTTTATTAAATCCTAAATAAATGCAAATTCAAAACTACTAATATAAAACTTAATAAAAACTAAAAATAAAAATTAAACTTAGGTTGCCTCCCAATAAGCGCTTGTTTTATAGTCTTTCAGCCTGACTTTTTCTGGTCAATGCTATCCAATTCCTCTTCGAAAGTTGAGGAACCCTCCATCCATCGGAAATAATATAGCTTTTGGTAGGTTCCCATTTGTGATAGCCATCGAGTTAAAGTCACCTAGCATGCTTTGTTTATATAAGATTAGATTGAAGAACGTCCAACATCTAGGCGTTTTCTCCATTGTGTCTGCGAATATATTCTGGCATTGAGGCTTGTCAGACACAACAATCTCTTCTTCTATCTTCTCCAACTCATCGCACCATGGCTTCGAAGTTGTACTCGCTTTTATGTCACATGGAGTATTGCCAATGACATGACTACCAATTGGACAAGGTTTTGCAAATCTAACCAGATTCTTGAACTGTGGAGGAGAAGTCACTTGAGGCATAAATAACATCGGCTCATCATCGTTGGTTCTCACAATTAGTTCTTCACCGACCTTGTTGTCATTATCCCTACTTGTCTCCTCTTTTTCAATATCTCGAGGCTCATCTAGTTGTAGATTTGGTTCAGGTTCTTCATCACTTTCGTCATCCATGTCATAAAACCAAGTGTTTAGAGGAAGGTTGCTTACGGTTTTGGTCATTTGCTCTATCTGATCCGCAAGATTTTGAATTGACCTCGCATGATTACTCATTCTCTCCTCATTTGATGCTATGAACTTGGACACCAATTCCTCCAACCTTGAATTTTCTGTTTCAGTCTCGGAAGCCATGTATTGAGGACCATTGGTTGAGGCAGTGAGGAGTTGTTCCATTCGATTATTAAAATTTTGGGTTGATAACTCCTGACTCATTATCATCTCTTCTTGTTCTGCTATAATCCTTAACATGAATTCCTTGAAATCTAAATTGTCTTCTTGTTGCATTGGAGGTGGATTTGAGAAATTTGATGGATATGTTGGATTTGGAACAGAGTATTGGTTCTGATAGTTATAGCTCCATGAAGAATCCGGGTGATACCCCCAAACTTGATGGTAATTATCATATGCATACTGGTTGAGGTATACACCACCTTGTTTTTGCCGCCCAAAACTAACGGTGCATTGATGACTCGGATGGTTGCCAGCACAATAGTCACACATGATTGCCATCCTTTGACTCTGTTGGGCTGCGATAACGTCCAACTCCCTCGAAAGTTCTTTAATTTGTGCTGACATTGCGGAAAGTGTCGCGAGTCTGTCAATCTCCTTTTCTTTTGGTTGAGTCATGTTTGTGTATGGCCATTGATACGCAAAGTCATCCATGGTACCTGAAAAGAGAGAAATATAGGAAGAGAATTAAAAATAAAAATGTTAAATTAAGACTAATTTGATTGAAGCTAATATTGGTAAAAATGTATTAAACTAATTCCCCGGCAACGGCGCCAAAAACTTGTTGGGTAAAATCTAGTTACGCACAACACGCAAGTATACGTGGTCAACAAGTAATAAAGTGATAAGTTGAGTATCGTTCCCACAAAGAATTATTTAATAAAAATCACCAAGTACTAACCCGTAACCAACTCAATCTTATTTAAACGAATGAATTACAAACTATATAAATTAACTACTATTCCACTAATTAAATTAAGACTATGGAGATTTAAGATCACAACTTCACTTATTGCTTCATTTAAATTAACACACTTCTCATCAATTATTCTCTATCCTGAATTGTTAATCAAGAACACTAAAGTAATATTAACCACCTCTCGATGCACTAATACCGTATTAACGTCAATCCACAATTAAGATAGAAATTCGTTAAACACCTTAATCAACTAACCCACTATATCTCTATGTGAATTACAATTGAAGAAAGTTGAAGAACAAGTTCTCTATAAGATTACATGCGGCGTCAAGCATATCTCTACCTTAACACTCATCAAGTTTAAGCTACTAACAAAATCCTGAACACATGCTATCATGATTAGATCTAAATCTATACTTCATCTCTCGAGTTCATATAGATTATCACGGTAATTGATGGCCAAACAATTAAACAATTAATTCCAAATCATAATAGACAATCCTCACAATAGAAAATACTAATTGATATTGAAGCATATTAAAATAAACTACACAATAAGATCCATTGTAATCTCAAACAAAGAATTAGTTCATGATTATTGAATTAAAACTAAGAATCCACAATTGAATACACATTAAAAGATAAAGATAGAAGAAGATGAGAAGAAATAATCTATTGTCAGTAGACTTGACGCTCCCTCCTTGCTCCTACTTTGAACCTTCAATGGTCTCCAAGTTGCTTCAATCTCCAAATCTAATTAGAACTAGGGTTATGTTCTAATCTAAAGGAGTGTTTAATCTAGTCTAATCTATGTAATCTCTAAGCTAAGCTATGTAATCTCCCCTTATTCTATGCCTTACATCATGTATTTATAGGTTTCAAGTCTAATTTTTAACTTAGGAACAAACCCAATCCAATTTGAAGTCAAAAAGGTGTCAAAATTCGCCCAAAACGCGTCCAAACTCTGCTTCCTAGCGCCTAGGCGCTTGATTTTGTGCTGTCTGGACCGCCTAGGCGCTTGGTAAGATGAAGGTTACTGACTTGGAGCGCCTAGGCGCTTGATTTATCCTTGGCTGGAGCGCCTAGGCGCTTGCTCCTTTTTCTGACATTTTCTGCTCCGACGTCCTTTGGGAAAATGGCCATAACATCTTCGTCCGAACTCCGATTTAGATGATTCAAGATGATCCGGAAAGAGGAAAAGTAGATCTACAACTTTCATTCTTGAAGTTTCGTGAAATAATATCCGGAGATATAGTCAAATTGGCTCTGAAGTGACTGCTGTGTAAATGGCAAGCCGAAAACGCGAATCTAGCCACCCCAAACATCGATCCAAGTAACTTTTGTCCCAATTCCTACAAAACAATATAAAACATGCATGAATAGACACAAACACATAAAAACATCCTAAAAGACTTGAAATCAACAATAAATTAAGTTTGAATGTATCCAATTCATGTGTATAAAACTCACTCATCACTAGGCCATTGAGTATGGCAAAGATCAAGTCTTCTTCTTCAACCAGAACGGTTCGAATCATATATAACTCATCAGTGGCACTTTTTACATGTTGTATGTAATCGGTAATGCTTCGACCAGCTTGAAGAGAGTTGAGATTATCCTTTATTCATAAGATTCTCGAGCGTGACAGCTTGGCATAGGTGGTAGAGAGACGAGACCACACTTCCTAAGACATTTTAGTCGAGGCTGCGAATGGATGAAGTTTGTTCGAAAGAGAGGCACAAATAGCGCTGAGAAACATCTGATCTTGGCGAACCCATGTGATATAGTTAGGGTTCAACCTCTCTGTGCCGTTTTCGTTAACCATTTTCGAGGGACAAATGAAATAATCATCGAGATAACCTTTGAGGTTTTAACCTATCAAGAGTCCATTCAATTAAGCATGCCAATACAAGAAGTTATTAGGGGTAAGCTTCAAAGGTGCTTGAGCTACTGTATTAATGGAGATCAGAATGGTATTGAAGTCGGAAGGTGGTGGAAGAGAACTGATAACATGGTTGCTCTCAGATGGGATGGTAGTAGAGGAACTAGAATTAGCCATTGAGAAACTCGTTTGAGTATTTGGAAGCTCTGATACCATATAAAGATTTACACAATGAAAAGATTTTGGAAAAGCTCAAATGTTTCTATTACTTTGTATCATATTTATATAGAAATAAGTTTACTATGATTACAACAGAAATAATGACAACTATATAATAGAGTTGCAGTTACAAGGAATTAGGGACTAAATTCAAGGAGAGTTGTACAATATTTACTATAAACAAAATTAATCACGTAAACGGAAATCCCAAGTAATCTGCCTGTTTTTTCTCTAACAATTAACTTATCTCAAATAAACCAAATTATAGAAAAAGATTTATTAAAGCTAGTACTTGGTACTATGCCCTTAAGATAATTATGTTCTCTGTATGGTGCTCGGAGTTGATAGCACTTGTCTCTCAAGATACAATGACACCATATACTTTAGCAGTACTATAAAAAGTAAACTTTACGAACTAAAAATAAATGCTCTAACTCTCTCTCAAAATAACTATGAAATTGATGAAAAAACTGAAGACTAGAATGACTAATAATGCCTAATTACTTGTGAATGAATGAATGAGAAGGTTGCCCCCTCCTATCTATTTATAGGAGGGGTTGGTAACCCTTCGGATGGGCACTTAACCCTTGAAAAGGCATAGCATGCTTCTGAAAAGGCATGGCATGGCATCCTTTGGTCAAATCGATGTAGTTTTGATCATTTACAGAATGGGTGCGTCTATTCGAACCCATAAAAACATAGTTTTAGCATTACCAGAACCAAAACTACATAATTTCAGGCTTAATAGAAAAGGCGAGATAAAACGACGTAATTTTGGGGCGTCCGTTCAGACTGATACCCTTTCAGCAAATACCACTTCTCAAAACGACACAGTTTTGATAATATAATAAATATCGTTTATCAAAACACCATAATTTTGATAATAGAACTAAATAAATAAATTTTAATTAAAATTTTAAATAAATTTTATCTAAAAAATTATATATAAGGACCCAAACCCACGAGTCAGGCCAGGCCGGCTAGTCGGCGATGACGCGCACGTGTGGGTTCGAACCAAGCCTTGGCTAAGTTCTCTCCCTTCCACAAAAGTGGGGTGCCCCTTGGGGCCCAAACCCAAAAGTAATTTCCTTGTATATAAACACATTAAAAGTTTAATTCTTAACCTATGTGGGACTTGGCTTTTTTCCACATGTATTTATTATCATTTATCATTTTCAAGTGTGCTCTTTAGGAGTTAATATCTTATTCATTACTTCATGGATTTGTGCTTCCAAATACTTAATTTAATCTACTCATGGGGTAGAACACATTAATATAATGAATCATTAAAAAATATTTAATGACACCACATTAATTTAGGCTCAAATTTTAACAATCCCCCACATTAATGATATTGACTGCTAGTCTTATGCAAATGTTATGAAGACTTTAAGTGAGAGAGAGAGAGAAAGAATTAGAAATCATCTGTATCGAGAGATCAGTAGCTTTTGGCTTTGAACTTTCCCTTGTAAAAGACTATCGGGTTTACTGGTTGTCCAGTAAACATAATGTTTTGAACTGTCCAATCGTTTGTGTAAATCGAGACAATAGTAATTCACATAGAATCTTTTCAGATATTATTTGTTTCTCATGATTTTGTTCATTTTGGCCCCGAATAATCCCGGATTTATGAGTGCTTTAGAGAAGTATAGCCTTATCATTCTCATAGAATTAGCCTAGTTCACACTCACATAGGTGATTTTTAATAAGAGTATTTTGTCATACTCCATATGTTTATCAAGATTTAAGAATCATTAAAAGCTTAGCTTATCTTGTAACCGCTGCAGGTGTCACTATCTCGTATCATAGGAATGAGCAGAAGAAATAAATTTCTTCATAGTGATTTAGTCACAATTTAGTTGTCCCTTTGAACCTAGATCTTGGGATCTCCAATCAACTAGGTTGAATTTTCATCATAACGATCCTTGTTTATAGAATTTAAACCCATTCCCCTCGAAGTTATTTTTAATTTCTCTCTAGTCAAACCTTTAGTCAATGGAACCGCTATATTTTCTTTTGACTTTATGTACTCAATAGACATAATGTCGTTAGAGAGCAATTGTTTTATGGTATTGTGTCTACGACAAATATATCTAGACTTGGCATTATACATGTGACTTTGTGCCCTTCCAATTGTTGATTGACTATCAAAATGGATACAAATAGGCAGCACAGGTTTAGGCCACATAGAAATATCTTCTAAAAAATTACGAAGTCATTCAGCTTTTTCTCCAGCCTTATCCAATGTAATAAACTCAAATTCCATCATTGATCGAGCAATGCATGTTTGTTTAGAAGATTTTCGTAATACTGCTCTTCCACCTGGTGTAAACAAAAAACCACTTGTGGATTTAGAGTCTTTTGTATCCGATATCCAATTCGCATCACAGTATCCTTCAAGTACTGTTGGATATCTTAAGTAGTGCGCGCAATCCAAAATTTTGAATGTATTTTAAATACCTTAAAACTCTTATAATCACTTTCCACTGATCTTGTCCTGGATTACTTGTAAATCTACTTAATTTATCGACAGCTTGTGCTATGTCAGGACGTGTACAATTCATTAAGTACATAAGACTTCCAATTATTTGTGCATACTCAGGTTGTGATATGCTCTCTCCTTTATTTTTAGACAAGTGTAGTTTTATATCTATCGGAGTTCCCACGAGATTGCAATCATATTGATTGAATTTTCTGAGTATTTTCTCAATATAGTGTGATTATGATAACACTAACTCATTCGATATTTTAGAAATTTTAATTTCTAATATTACATCGGCAACATCCATGTCTTTCATGTCAAATGTATTATTTAACATTCTTTTAGTAGTTTTAATGATTTCATTATTACTACCCATAATGAGCATATCATCTACATAAAGATAAATAATGACATACATTTTCTCAGTGTCCTTGACATACACACATTTGTCATACTCATTTATTTTGAAACCATTTGACAACATTGTATTGTCAAATTTTTCATGTCATTATTTAGGTGCTTGTTTTAATCTATAAAGGGACTTCACAAGCCGACAAACTTTCTTTTCTTGTCCTGGACCAATAATGAATTAAACTATTTTAATTCAAATATAAATAAATAATATTTATTTATACATCAAGAGTGACACCTTACGACAGTATATTATAACTATCCGGATAATATGAATTCAACGTTTAATCACAAAGAACCTATTCCGTGAATATTACCGTACAATTCAATCATTTTACCATACAATGTCCTGATTAAACATAAGACATAGAATTATTGACAAGTCTTATTTATTTAATCATATGCATTTCAATTCACAAATTCACAACTCTGATTAATATAAATTAGAAACTTCTTTTTAATTTTCATTCACCTTGGTCAAGGATTTCTAAACTGTCATTTATCGAATCACATATTTATTCTCTCTCTTTACTGCAAGTGGTAGATCCTTTGTTGATCATTCACCTACCTCCGTGCACACTTTATAATACCCGAACATACCATTAAATATACCCAAATAGTCTTAAGGAATATGTCAAAGTATAACTCTGAATACATAAGGTACTATGATGATCTGAAGTCTAAGGATCACTTTTACTGCTATTACTATAGGAACTCCTATTGCCACACAAGTAAAACTCCATTAGGTGTTCCTTAAGCGAGTCACGTTCAGTGAACTTATTCTCTAATAAGCACCTAGATACTTGCTTTAGTGTCTCCACACAAATGATTATGAGATCAATCATCCTCTTCAACAGAGCAAACATAGTATGTACTAATTTATATATCCAGAATCAGTAAATTCACATTAATGATCCAACGATTATGAAAATTTTAGTTTTTGAGCTATTTAGAATTTAGATCTCATTAGCATGATTAATATCATGATTCTAAAAGAATTGCTCCAAAACTATGAGTTTATCACATTTATTTAATTCAACCAATTAAACATGGATAAAGAATGCTTTTAATTAAATAAATTCTTTTTATTAATAAATGAACACCATTATTACAAAGTAAATGTTTATCACATCCAATGAGATTAGCTTGAGGGCATATTACTTTCACCACAGGCATGTTATCTTGACACAAGGGCATGACACCTTCTATGGTGGTGTGATCAGTCTACGGCGTATCCTTTTGTATGCTCTGAGTGTGAGCTTTGGCCATTTGATATATTTGTTCAAGATACGTATATGGGTCGACACAGTATTTGATTGATTTGGAAAAACTAAGAAAAATCCCACTATAGTTGACATGTTTTACTTATTACACCATTAAACTTTTAAAAATTCAAATGACCCTATTGAACTAATTAAAATTTTGAAATTACACCATTCTGTTAATAAGATTGGGCGTCCGTCAAATTGGCTCAGATTCTTTTAGGCAAAACTAAGAAAACCCTACTATAGTTGACACATTTTACTTATTACACCATTAAACTTTTAAAAATTGAAATTACTCCATTGGACTAATTAATATTTTGAAATTACATCATTATATTAATAAGATTAGACGTCCGTCAAATTGACTCAGACGTTACTAGTGAAAACAGAAAAGAAAATGACATATGTCATTCCTACGTGGATTAGGCAGTAAAATCAACTCATCTCCCAAGCACGTCTCCAAAACCAAAATAAAATACCCAGACAAAGAAAACCTACCAAGTGTAGAAGAAGGCGGTGGCACAAGGTGAGGCAACTGCGGAGTCTCCATGTGGAAATGGTGGCGGGGACGACAATGGAGACTCATGTGGTGGCGACATTTGGAGACTCCTTATGGTTGCAGTAGCTCCTTTGGTGTTGAAGTTTTTAACGATGGTGTTGGGTGCGCTACTAGCTGGTTCACTACTTCTCCATTTTTTTATCTAAGTTATGTGGGTTGATATTGCAGCGGAGTTGGTGCTAGTAATTAGGCAAATAAATATTGACTTGGGGTGTCGGGGGACGAGGGCTATGTTTGCGGAGTTAGTGCTAGTAATTAGGCAAATAAATGTTGACTTGGGGTGTCGGGGGGCGGGGGTAATGTTTTGGTAAATAGAATTAAGGTTTCGATAGAGACGACTAGGGTTGTAGAAGTTGTGATTGCAAAAGGTAGGCGAAGGAAGACCGAGAAGAGAAAATTTATAAAATGGAGGAAAAAACATACCTATTATAGTAGTTAGGGGACTAAACCCCTCCTCTAATTTGACTATAAAAACGTTCAAATTTTATAAAATCTATCAAATTAATTATGTAATTTAAACAAATTGAATATCAAGAAAAAGAATCAAATTTGAGTATATTTAATTTTGTCAAATAAAATCATTAATTTCATAAATTTGATAAATTTGAAGTAGAAATATATGGGGTAATTCCGGTTGGTTTGTAAATTTGAAACACAAATCTAGCTACATCTAAAAAAATTTGAGTCAATTTGACACCCATCCAATCTTATTAACAGAATGGTATAATTTTAAAATTTTAATTAGTTCAATGGGGGTAATATTTTTAATTTTTAAAAGTTTAATGGTTTAATAAATAAAATGTGTCTATTATAATGAGATTTTCTTTACTTTTGTCTGAAAGAATCTGAGCCAATTTGACAGACGTCAAATCTTATTAACGGAATGGTGAAATTTTAAAATTTTAATTAGTTTAATTGGGTAATTTGAATTTTTAAAAGTTAATAGTGTAATAAGTAAAACGTGTCAACTACAGTGGGATTTTCCTTAGTTTTACCAATTTGATTTGATTGATTTGGCGAATTAGTAACGTATATGTCATGCTTACTATCCAGTTTGATTTGCATACATCATGGTACCGATGTATTTTGTTAGCCTTTGGCTATTTGTATTTGAGCTCAATATAAAATTGTTGCCTTATAAACATTTGATTCAACCATATTTTGTTTGAAATCCTTTTGACTATAGTTGTTCGTTTGACAATGTTAATCATTTGTACATTGTCTCAATAATTTTGATATATTCATA
Organism: Panax japonicus; assembly: GCA_020205505.1. NCBI lineage: Eukaryota > Viridiplantae > Streptophyta > Magnoliopsida > Apiales > Araliaceae > Panax > Panax japonicus. The sequence goes on from CM035098.1 coordinate 45,905,246, forward strand.
ATTGGTTCGTAGTTTGTATTTGTTCGCTTCAACTATTTTTGGTACATTATATATTGTTATATATATGTGTATCTTTATATCAATATTGAGCAATTGGCTCACGTTGTGTTCTTTTTCCGACAGGTAATCAAGGGGATCAAGGACAAGTGTGACAAGAGCTCCCTTTTATTCAAATAGTTTAGATATTTTGTTAGGTTATGATACATTGGTTATTTGGAGTTGTAATAAATATCTTAGATTGTGGTTCTAGCTAGTTTGACAATCATTATGGTTTTGTCTTGTGACGTTTATTAGTTATGAGACTATTTTTATGTGGTTTAGAGCCTTGTTATTATTTCATCAGTTATGTTGTGTTTGTGCGTAACTTCTCTTTCTATTTTGAATAGGGGTGTTACAATTAGAATGCTATTAAATAATTTAATAATTTAAATTTAAAATTTGATATTATAAATTGTTGAAATAAATTATGTTTACACTTATCATATAAATACCTTAACTATGAAACTCCAACTTGGACACGGGATACGGACACCATACACGACATGGGTATATATATATATATATATATATACACGGTCCGGATCTTAAGGTCACCCCTTATCTAACATACATTGCTCACCCCTTTTAGCGACGAACTGGGCGACGATTCGATCTGTCGCTATAGGTTCGGTCCGTCGCTATATGTTGTCCGTCACTATATATTGTCTGTCGCTAAAATCTAAGACGACGGTTCTATATATAGCGACGGACTGAATCGTCACCCGGTCCGTCGCTAAAAGGGGGTGATCAAAGTATGTTAGATAAGGGGTGAGCTTAAGATTCGGACCGTATATATATATATATATATATATATATATATATATATATATATATATATATATATATATATATATATATATATATATATATTATAATAAATAAATTTAATATTAATATAGCATGATAAAAACTTGAACAAATAATAAGAAACACAAACATGTTTCATAATAAATATCTTAAAGTTACATAATAATGTCTAAATTTAAAAGACATAAAATAACCCCTAAGACCATAATAAAACAAAACGAAACAACTAAAATGAGCTAATCTCATCAATATCAATCAATTTTTTATAAATAAATAAATTTCACCCCAAACCCAGACGTATCCTCTAGCGAGTCCCGAAGTGTCTGAGATGTGTCCTGAAGTATCTGAGACGTATTCAAGAATTATTTTTTTTTTCAAAAAAAAAAAAAGAGCTCGTGAACACTTATCGAGTGTGCGTCCAAAACGTGTCGAAATAAATTAATGTTCGTGTACGACACAAATTCGTGATCGTGCTGCCTAATACCTAAGTATAATGATCTAGAGCATTAAAAAAATCAAAAAGTCAAATACCTCGATATATATTGTGATTTTCTGTGCTCTTTTCATAATTCTTCTATATCTCATGTCCAATAAAATTAAAAAGAAAGGTTAAGGAAGGAAGGAGGGAGGGAGGGAGGGAGGGAGGGAGGTTGAGTTAAGGAAGGAGGGTCAAACCGTTCAATGTAATATTTAAGATTTAACATCTCTAATCTGCTTTACATGTGATAAGCTCGGATTGATATCCTCTAAATAGTCTTATTTTTTTCTTCAAGATAAAGATATATTTTTTTTTCAAAGTTTCAACGGAACTCGTATTTTCGTGTTTTGCAAGCGGTCCAGTGCATCAACTTCACGCATTGATATTTTCTAAATAGTTTTATTTTTTTCCTCTAAAATAAAAATTTATTTTTTTTCAAAATTTTAACGGAAGTCGTGTTTTCGTGTTGGTGTTTCATACCTTGACATTCCATACTACCGATATAGACTTGAATTTATCCCTACAAGAGTACAAGCTCACACTGGTCTCCTAAAAAAGGGAAGAAAACAGAAAAAACGTCAACTTCCTCCCTCTGCTGTACAAAGAATTATTTAAAGAATTACAAAATGAACTAGCTTTATACAAGGATCCCATTGAATCTCACTTTCTCTATTTCCACATAGCCACTTTCATCACAAGGTACCTTCTTTCTCTTTCATTTTCTGTATATATCGACGATGTTATAATTCAGTCTCTAATTCAAATATCTGTGGATTTTCATTACTTGGGTAGTTGGGTTTTACTTGATTTTGTATAAAAACTCTATCTTGATAGGATTTATTCGATCTTTTGTGTAAAAATCTTTTTGGGTATTTTTCTTTGGAGTAAAAAATCTAGTCTTTATAGCAATCTGCTTGGAGAAAGAGTAGAATTCTTGAATGCTTGTTTGGTTTATTTTTTTGAATATGCTCAACTCTTCTGTTTGTTTGGTGGAAATACTGATTAATTTGTAAGAAAAATACCACCCTCACCTAAGCTTAATTATGTTCAGTAGTTTATTACTCTTTGTTCAATTGAGTTTTCAGTTTTTAGAATATAATCAATAAAGAGAAAGAGAAAGGGAGCAGAACCCTTAATTTTTCTTTCCCATTTGTACCCCTAAAAATAATCATCAACAAAACAGCAAGCATGCTGGATAAAAATTAACAGTAGTTAAATTTGTTGAACATTTTGTTTTCTTGAAGGTTCAGACCCAAATGATTTGTATGCAATATTGGATTTTGACAGTCCGAACTAGGTGTTAGGCATTTCCTTTGAGCAAGTATTATTTGAAATTCTGACTGAATGCATATCGGCATGCCTCGTAAGTAGTAGGAAACCAATATTTGTTGGTTGAAATGGGATCTGTATATTCTAAACAAAAGAAGTTTACAGTATAAACAAATTACTTAATGATAAGTTTTAATTGCAATTCAAGGATTTGGACAAAGTTGATAGAAAATAAGATAACAACTTTGTTTGTCTTAAAGACATTGTGGAAGTCCATTAGATGAGGAGCAACAATTTTGATCCTTTATTTAGCATAATATGTAGTTACACCTTTTGTACATGGAATATAGCTCCATATAAATCTAAGTTGAGATGAATTGTCTTTGTAGCTGCCCCATCATCTATAAAGGGATCCGGTTACCATGAAATTAACTTCATGGTAAGTTAACATCATCTATACAGTGCTGACACGCAGAGGGAGAGATCACCTCCCAGCCTGCGTGTCAACATTGTATTGGTCAATTGATCAAAGTTAAGTTCATGTTAACCACTCCCTCTATAAAGCATCATGTAATTAGGTATAATATTCCAAATTTTTTTTAAAAAAAAATGACTGTAAATCAAAGATAGGTTGGGTATACTTATACGCTTTGAAAGGAGTTTGAGACCTTAAAAAGAAAATTTTTTCATTTGATTTATGATATTTACATACTAGAAGCTTTAGCCTCATTTTGTAGTATCAAGACTGAGTTGTTAATTAGAGTTTTATGGGTTGTGGAGTGAGGATTTCTATTAGAGACTTCCCCTCTAGTGGAGAAAATGCTTTTGAAATTAAATAGCTACAACAACAGTTTCGGTTATTGGCCCAAGTTTCGTGATTTGTATTCAGACATGGCTTTAAAAAAAATTACGGAAGAGAGATCTTCTCAGAAGTACATCTAAAAACTCTAGTGCATATAGGTGTGTTTAAGGGCTAAACTAGATAAGGTTATGAAAGTAAGTATTGATTGCTAATCATTCCATAAAATAAACAAGCTTGATGTAGCTTATAATGATTAGTATTGTGTTAAGGTATTATGCATGTGTTGTAAATAGAATCACTATGATTTCAGAGAGAAGTATTACAAAGGAGTTCCATAGAGTAAATAATTTTTTTTTTTTATTTTTATGTTGTAATAACAGAAAACACTATTAGGGAGTAGCAATACTTGACACTTGACAGTTCAGTAAGTTGGCTGCCATTCAACCATTTATTTTTTCCTTTTCAGGTACAGTTTGAAATATATTTAACACCCTCCTCCTAATACTGTATGAGAATTCTACATTTCCACTAGCTGGCTCGACACATTTAGCATTGTTTCCTCCAATTATTTGGGTATCACACTCCCACTCACATAAAGAAAATAAGACTTCCCCATTTTAATATTATTTTCTTGCAGGTCAATATAAGGAAGACATTAGATTGAATAGCTGACATTGTCTCCATACGCTCTATATATGCAGGAATATTTTCCGACTGAAGTACAGGAAGAGAACTCCGGATAATGGGGAATAATGAATCAACCTATGATGATACTCGAGATGTTTTTCCTTATCAACCTCCGTATGCTGGAAGTTCAATGGATCCTCACTCTCGAAGCAAACAGAAAACTACCCACATAGCTGACAATTATGACTCCGTAGAACAGGTTCTTATTATTCCATAGGTTTTCATTATTTACTGGCATCAGTAACTGTTTATATGTGATGTACTTCTCATGATATTTTGATACCTTCGAAAAATGGTTAACAATATTACTCAAGTAAGGAGGAATATATACCAATCACTTTTAAAGACAATTTGATTCTTGATATGCAATATGGATGATGAACTTGTAAAAGTTGGTGGTTTGTTTTAGTTCCATGTGAAGTCCGCCCAAAATTCATTTAGTTAGGAGTCTTTCGGCATGAGCAAGCTGTTGATACATACCTCTGGGCAGGGCTCCATTTACTCAATGGAATGCATCAAGTAGCTACTCGTGTTTGATATAGAAGTTAAGGTTTCTTATACATGCACATCAATAGATTGCATGAATTTTATGGCGGATTCACTTGCTACTTTTGATATGAGCCTTGGGAAGGAAACAATCTCATTGAGAAAAAGTGCATTTTGTCAACCATGGCCCAGATTACATCTTTTATTCATTTTCAAGCAGGGGGTGGGGGGCGTTATTTTTTTGGGCAAAACTGTTTTTCAACTTGTGCCTAAGGGTAACTAATTGAAGGTAACTCACAGATTCCTGTCGAAGCCTTTGTTGCTTCTATTCATCATGATAAGAGGTAAATGGTTGGCAAGCCATCTAAAGGATACTGAAAATTTACAATGGTTAGATACTTTGATGTTAGTCATTTACGCTTCTATGTGTTATGTTTGTTTTGTGAGCTTGCAGTGCCATAAGTTTGTAAATCATCATCCTTTGCCTCAACATCTATGTCTTTTGAAACTTTCAATACACAAAATACAAGAAGAGAAAATAGTTTCTCTCTCTCTCTCTCTACTTGCTATTGCATATTAGATCTACTCTTAACAAATGTGAATTAGCTAGACCTTTTTAAGCCATATAGATGACCTAAGGAAGTGGCTGATTCTTCTATGTCTTGTATTCCCAGGTTGTTTCTGCATTACGAGAAGCGGGCCTTGAATCATCAAATCTTATACTTGGTATTGACTTTACTAAGAGCAATGAATGGACAGGTGATTATATATATTTGCGATATTGAAACTTTCTAACTAATTATCGGTGCAGAACATAATGCGACACTTCACCGGCTGTAGGTAAATATTCATTCAGCAGAAAAATCCTTCACGCAATCGGTAGCACACCGAATCCATATGAGCAAGCCATCAATATCATTGGACGGACTTTGACTCCTTTTGATGAAGACAACTTGATACCTTGTTTTGGATTTGGTGACGGTTAGTTTTGATCCATAAATATATTCAAATCAACAATGAGCAGTAGCCTTGATATTTTTCATTTTATAGCATCCACGCATGATCGATGTGTGTTCAGCTTCTACCCTGATAACCGACCTTGTCATGGCTTTGAGGAAGCTCTTGCACGATATCGGGAAATCCTACCTTACTTAAACTTATCAGGTGTGGGATTAGTTATGTTTTTCTTCTGCAATTCCTTATTAGATTAATTAATAGCTGGTTGAAGTATATTTCACATGATTTACTTGTTCATCATTTTTCTCTTATTGCATGTTTAAGGGAAATAGGCGTCAAGCCTGGTTGTGCTGCTAGGAAAATAAAGTATGAGCAAGGCTTCTGGAAATAGCTTATGTACACATGATAAATACTCAACTCAACAAAGTTAACCCAGCACTTGGGGCTTACTATTGATTATGATATAGACTATCAAAGAACATTCATGTTTAAGTAGTCAATATGGGAAAACAAAATTCTTGCACATACTTGTTTCCTAAATGATGAGGTCTCAACTCGAAATAATTTTTCTGAATATTATGGGGAGTATGTCTTGAATGATTTGTAATTTTACTACAAATAAGATAAGTGAAATGTACCGAAGCTAAATTTAAAGGCAAGGAAACATAACAGTGATTTTATCATCATCTAAATCTCACTTTAAGGTTTCTGTGGACCTTATAAATGTATGTATATACAATTACAACTAATTGCATTATTCAAATTCTTAAATGTTTTCATTGAAGGGCCAACCTCATTTGCCCCGATAATCGATGCTGCAATAGATATTGTGGAAAGAAGCAATGGGCAATATCATGTCCTCGTCATAATTGCAGATGGGCAGGTACAAAAACCATGTTTTATACCTTAATATTTCCGTTAAAAATTACAGTAAACTCCTTGAGTTTATCCTCCTTTTTCTTAATTTTTGGATATTTGGTTCTATAAACTAGGTTACCAGAAGTCCTGATACACCACCGGGAAGGTTCAGTCCACAAGAACAAGCAACTGTCAACTCTATAGTTGCTGCAAGGTAAAAAGTCACCATGTGCTAAACTTGGCTTTCATGGCATCAATTGTCCTGTCTTGATAGTTAGTGTATAATAAACAGCGAGTATCCTCTATCAATAATTCTGGTCGGTGTGGGCGATGGTCCATGGGATGCAATGCAAGAATTTGATGATAACATTCCTCAGCGTGCATTTGACAATTTCCAGGTACTTTTCAAGTGTATAATTTCAGACAAATTCTTTCTTGTTTTTTTCTTTCTGTAAAGCTATAATTGGTTGGAATCTGTTACATATCATTTGTTCTGTGTGAGAAAGAGAGGAGGGAAGATATTTTCTATTATATATTTATATTTTACAATGTACAATAGAGAGCCTATATATAGCTGCAGTACATTTGGAAAGCAAATCAATCATCCATAATTTATGAAATCCCTCTAATCATGCAATCCCCCAAATCATGCAATATAATAATATCCTAGAATTCTTCTACAATATCTACTAACACTCCCCCTCAAGCTGAAAGTCTTATATTATTACTTACAGCTTGTTTCAAAACAAAATCCCCAAGATAAAAAGATTCAAACAAGATATAAATTGAAATTATGTTATCTCCAACACTCCCCTTCAAATTGAGGCCCTCTCCAATTTGCACGAATAAAATAAAAAGAAAGAAAAACTGACGTGTATGTCCAAAGTTGATTCTCACTCTCAATACATAACTTCACATCCCTATAGGCAATAACAGAGAACACTTGTCTCCAAAAAAACTATGAAGGACTCCTTGTCTTCCTCAATAACGGAACTCTTAATTTCGCCTCCCAACAAATCGAAGAACACACGCCCTCATGACCTCTGACCCATGAAAATCTTTGCTCTCTAATCAACAACCCATTTACATATTTCAACTCGAGATTAACTACTATGAAAACATGTCACCTTTTTGAAAATGAGAAAAAAATAAGAAAAAAACAGCTACAACAAAAAGACCACAAATGAACCATAACCACCTAATTTTTTCTTTAAGACGAAGTTAAACAATAAAAAGAAACAATACCCGCCACATAGTCGGCGGCAAAAGCAAGACCTTTTGATTTGATTACCAAGATCAACCAGCTCTGATACCATGTGAGAAAGAGAAAAGGGATGATGTTTTCTATTATAGTTTACAATGTACAATAGAGAGCCTATTTATGTAAAGTAAATCAATCATCCCTTATTTATGCAATCTCTCTAATCATTCAATCCCCAAATCATGCAATATAATAATATCCTAGAATCCTTGTAGAATATCTACCAACATTTTGCACATGCCTCGTGCTGCTAAAGCTCTATTTTAAGTTTTATGACATGCCATAAATTGTTAATGATTTATACTTTGTAGAATCCATATTGCATTATTCGCGTTGTGTATGAGATTGGTGATCCATTAGGGATGCAATGTGACTTTAATTAAGATGGATGTATTTTGTGAGTAGTTGCTTCAGTTGAGTATTATGTTGTCATGTGGAATAACTGAAATTTCGTAAAATTTAACAAGTTTCAGTTGTTTCCTCTGTAATTATTCTTTTTATAGAATAACAACGCAACTAAAAACAATAACAAAGAGAAATCGAAAAGAAAAAAAATAATCACACAAGACACAAATTACGTGGTTCACCCAAACGTTGGGCTAGTCCACGGTCAGCGACATCAATTTCACTATCTTTTTAGAATTTTCGTATCATACAACGTAGGATCTCATCTTTGTATAACACAATATAAGAAACTCTATTGGCCCTCCGTTCCAGGATCAGACCCAATTACCTTTTGGGTAACTTTACAATCACCTCTAAATTAATGTTCGGATTAGGCTTCACCAATAACATTTCTTTGGTCATATTCTCCTTGGTACTTATTAATTACATTATCTGTTTACAGTTGTAATGACTTCATGCCTTCTTCTCCACAGTTTGTCAACTTCACAAAAATAATGTCTGAGCACACACATATGTCAAAGAAAGAAGCAGCCTTTTCTCTTGCTGCATTAATGGAAATTCCACTCCAATACAGAGCCACTCAAAGCCATCGGTACATTGAGTAAGACTGACACCTATAGTTTTTTATCAATCATTTCATATCATTGAGTCAATTTATGGAGAATTCTTACATATTCTACATTTAACTAGAAAACTAGGAGGCCAAAGGACAAATCCACTTCCTCCACCACGTGAAGTAATTGATCATGATAATGCTGTTAAATCAGTCCCACGCATGACAAGCGTTGATTCAAATGAAACCATGGCACCAGTGGAACAGGTACTTGTTCAGTTATGCATTTTAAAATTTCTTTCCACTTGGCTTATGGTTTTGAAGGAACTTTTTGTTGCATATTACTAGGTTTGCCCCATTTGCTTGACAAATCCAAAGGATATGGCTTTCGGATGTGGTCATCTGGTGAGTATTTCTACCAACTTATCTTTTTTGTCTGAACATTAGCATTTTGAGCCTACCATATACATGAATGGAACATGTTGGGAGTTGCAATTAAACCTGTATTGGATTCTGTGTGTTCAACATTTGTATATCGGAAAATGTAATGACTTCAAGATACCAGATTTTCAATGCTTATATCATTTCGTAATCCAACAGTTTTTTTCCTAGCATCCATTATATCTGAAATGGAAGTTCCGAATTTTTTGGGGTGATTGAAAGCATATTAGTAGCATTTAGATATGTCATGGCATCTTTTTACAGCCACTTGATCATCATCTTGAAGTGAGTTCAAGCAAAGGTACTAAATAGAAACTCTAGTTTTCTCCATTTGGCACAACCAAGAGAGGCTCTTCTTGTACACACATTGATATTAGTGTAAACATGGACTTTATTTCTTTAATTGTGTATCGAAAAATGAATTTAATCTTCGGATTCCTTGATCTTCTGTTAGATTCTTTTGTTGATGCAGCATTACTCTTCAATATGTATAGTTTTTATCGATTGTTTCTCTCATTTTCAAATTTTCTTCTTCTAGACTTGCAAGGAGTGCGGTGCGACTTTATTGTTATGCCCTTTGTGTCGGGAGCCCATAAGAACTCGGTTAAGATTATTTGCTTGAATGAAAGCCTTATCTTTGCTGAAGTTGCAAGATTTTCAGTTACTCTCGGGCAAAAGTTAAAGAGCACACAGCAATGTTGTATGTATGTGAGGTATATTATAAACTCGAAATTAATATATGTGCATAGTGATTTTTATACATTTTTGCAGCTTACATTATAGATTTGCAAGGCAAACTCAACTATTTGAATAATTCAAACTTCTATTGCTCTGTTTGGTTTGGTTTGGGGGGGAATGGAATGTGCAAGAAATGTTCATTCTTATGTTTGGTTACTTAAAGGGGGGAGGGAATGAACATTCCATTCTAATCCTATGTTTAAAGGAATGCGTATTCCATCGATAGGTAAAGATTAATCATTCATTCAATTAACAAACTTTAAAAAAACATCCATCAATCAAAATTGTGTAGTTTCTCATTTTGACTAAACATATGTAATAGGAATGCTCATTCTATCCCGTTCCTATTCCAATGTTGTAACCAGACAACCCATATATGTTATAAATTCAAATAATAATTTGAATTTTCAGGATTTTATAAATTAACTAAATCAAGCGCAAATGCAACTCTTTATGAAAATAGTGAGTAAGGATGGGTTTTCCATATGGGCTTTGCCATATTCATCTTCCAAATATTAGAAGGGAAACACAGAAAAGAAAGAAGTGACTTGGTAATGGGGAGCTCAGTATTAAAGAAGATAGAGTTGATCCTCCCATTTTACCATCCTTTTAGTTTTTCAACCTTCCTACAGCAGACCATAAGAGAGTTTATCCTTTCCCATACTTTTCTGTTATCAACTAAACTTCTCTTCTTGAAATTTTAATGCAATTAAGGTAATTTTGTCAACAGAGCCTAGCTAACGAAATATTTTCAAACTCAAATTTGATAAAATTATTCAAAAATTACGAATAATATATATTATAATTAATAGTACTTTTAAATAGTCACATTGACTAAAATTAAGTGAATCTATCACAATTTTGAATTTAAAAATATATAAAATTAATTTTAGAAAGTCAATAATAATCTTATATTTTGAAACAAGTACATGTTATATTAGGTCCAAACACAATAATATTTTAGTAATGGATTTATGTTTGCTAACTAGTTCCCTTGCACAATGTCATTTAATAGGAAAAGGGGGGGATGGTCCTCCTGTTAGATAGACTCTTGAGGTGATATTCAAATTTAGACAAAACCAAGAGTAAACCTAAACAATATTCAACTTGTTTGTTTTCATTAAACAGTTTCAAATAAGTATAATCCAAACATTTTTATAGATTATTTCAGCCATCTCACTGGTCAAATTACTTAAAACGGAAAATGTATTTTTCATGTACCCCACTTCACTCTCACTCTCTTGTGAGAAGACCATGTTAAAATATCAAAATTACATATAGAAAAGTCTAAACTTGAACCCTATAAAATGCTTCAGGTCACTTGATCTTTAGATCAGCCTCTTCTCTTGGTTCATCCACTTCTCTCGACTCCGGTAATGAGCATCTGCTACTTTCTGGGCTTTTCACGAGACAGCTTTTAGTGCCATAGCATATGCTCGAATAGAGAGAGCATGTAAGCAAATGTAAGGAGAAAGTGTAATGTGAGCAACTAAAAGGGAAAATCGCTTGGCCAGCATCCTAAGAAAAGCACCCTAAATATCATCCCAAGGAAGCAAAAAATCTTTTCCAAGTTGATAGAGGTGCAGCGTGCCAAATCTTTATTTATGGAATGAATTGTTTTTTTCACTTGAAATTTCAGCAAATTATCATGCCATGATTTGCCAGATATAATAGTTAAAAAACAATTTAAACAAATAGAGGCAGGCCAAGGAGAAGGATTTAAACAAACTATCATACCAGGATTTGTGTGAAGGATTTGTCGTGTGTGGCACGAAAGAAATGGTACTTCTATTCTCAAGAATTCTAGAAGGAAGTCGATTTATAAGAAATATAGTTATCAGAACATCATCTCCTCATAGAAATTTAGTTGTGTTCATAATGAACATAAGAGTGCGTGTATGTGTCGGTTTTTTCTTTCTACCCCTCTATTTTGTTATGGGGTTGTGACACAGTAGGTTTGGGAGAGATAAAATGTAAAAATATTATTATTACTATATTCATGACCATTATCGTTACGGAGAATTTTGACTTTAACTTCAAATTGAATTTGGATCATATTATGAAGTTTTTGAAAACAATCAAACACCTTATTTTTGGAATGAAGAAAATAAATTCAAGTTATACGAGAATAATAATCAATAAAACTGACAAACCATCTATAACAAAAACGGGAAACAACCCGAGAGGGTCCCCACACTGTAAAACATCAAAAGGTTCAGAATGTTGACTATTAATAACAGAATAAATAAAACGTTTGTGTTTACCCAATTTACATGGTTCACACAAAAACCGAGTTTTATTGCATTGCTTAACTATAAATGAAAATAAAGACTAACATTGATAAAAGAGGATGTCCTAGGCGTCAATGTCATTGATGAAGAGAAATTAGGTTAGATTCATAAGTAGATTGAAGAGCCCGAGTAGTAGTTTCATCTATAGTTAAAAACATGTTAGACGGGGGAACATCTAAATAATATAAACCACCAACTGCACTATCACTGCCAATCTTCTGCCCCGTCACCAAATCCTGAAAAACACAATAAGTTGTGAAAAAAGTGACTGAGCAATGTACGGTTTTGACAAGACGTTGGATAGATAATAAGTTTGCGGTAAATGAAGGAACATGAAAAATAGATGATAATGTTAAGGAAGGAGTATAAACTACTGAACCACTGCTGGAGATAGGAGAAAAGGAACCATCAGCTTCTCGAACCTTGTATTTGCCAGAACAAGACATGTATGAAGTAAAGAGATTGGAGAACCCAATCATATGCTTGGAAGCACATGTGTCTATGATCCACTAGGACAAGTTGATGAAACATTAAATACACAAGAATGCATACCTAATTGTGAATAATGAGAAGAAATAGATTTGAAACAGAGTTTCTGAAAAGCTGAAATTTACTCAGGAGTGAGAGCGGTAGTAGCTTCTGAAGTACTAGATGCATTGCCATAAAGTGTTGTAGTGTACACAGCACCGGCCCTGGGCTAAAGCCCAAGGTGCATGGGCTTTAGGCCCACAAATTTTTAGGGCCCCCTTAAATATTTTCTTCCTTTCATTACTTAAATAGAATACTTAAATCAGAAGGCCAAGTGTTAAATGTTATTCCAGTATTCCTTCTCATAAATTTCAAGCTAATTTCAGGTATTAATTCTATTTTTTAGGGTTTTGAAATTAATTGTTTTGTTTATGAGATTTAGAAGCATTGTTTAATTTAATTGGGCTTGATGACTGATTGAGTAGATTTGTTTATGCTTATTATGAATCAAGTGAAAATTTTAATCTCTTTTGAGTTTTTATAATTGTTTGGGAGTAGTGTTAGACTCTTAATAATTATAAATGAGGCCCTATTTGATAATTAATTTATAGATAATCACGAGATTATGCTGGAATTTTGTAGATTTTTAAATTTTAATTCATCATGGCTCCTAAAAAGTATATGTCTGGATCTGAAAAAAGAAAAAGAAAGAAAATATTGAAATAGTCGGTTATTATATTTGGTATTCTTTCGTATTGATGCTCTTTTGTTCAGAAAAAGTTCTTAGTTTTTTTTATGTCTATCTTAATAGTAATTCGCAAAGGCCCATTTTTTTGTCGCTTTAGGCCCTGAAAAACTCAGGGTCGGCCCTGAGTGTACATATAGGCCTGAGAACCACGTCCCCGGCCACTACCAGACCGACCTCCACGTCTATGAAGCTTAAAACAACGATCCCTAGTACAGTTCTTTCCCCCACAGTAATCACATTTACGGGACTCTTCATTCGAGTGTGTGACAAGATACTGAATGGAGAAGCCAGACTTAGGATAAGAAACAATCATGGTTGATCGGTCAATTGGATTTAGATTTAGAATCATCACCCGACGTCTACTTTCCTCTTGTTGAACTTTGGCATGAGCCACTCGCAGTAATGAAAATGGTGTATGACCAATCAGTTATGCACTAACTTGATCATACTCTATGTTCAAACCAGCCAAAAAAATCAACAACTTTATCTTCACTAACTAACTTTTAATAAGCTGTTGCATCTTTCGTACTGAAAAAACCAGTAATGATCAAACTCCTGCCAAAGTGCATTAATCTCCGCAAAATACTAAGCTACAGCTTTCTCCCCTTGACCCATCTCACGGATTCTTTTACAAATGTCATATGCCTTAGACATATCACCAGAAATAGAGAAAGTTTGATAGATAGCCTCCCAAAACTCATTGGCAGTGTCTAAGAACATGTAACTGCTCCACATACTAGATTCCATCGAATTAAAAATCCATGTCTTTAGCATGGAATTATCAAATTTCCGCTCTTCTTGGGTCATACAAGCTTTTTCAGACATAGCAGTTGCTCCATGAATGAAGTGTTGCATACGACTGACCTCGACATGCGACACACTTAAGACCAAGCCAAATAGTTGGTTACATCCAATTTAAAGGGGCTTAAAACCAATGTTGAATTAAGAGTATGGCTTCTAACAGGTTGTTGTCACATGCTATTGTTATAAACTCCATTGCTAGCACCACTTTGTTCCGCCATACAACAGGTAAATACAATATATATACGAGAAAGATAACTTTACCAAGATAACAAATAATTATACTACACTTAGAAACAAAAGTTATGCAGAAAAGGCAATACAAAACACAGTAATAACAATAGAAATTTGACGCTACTCACGAAATCAACTAACTGGTGTAAAAAGGATTAGGTAAACCTGAACCAAACACCACAAGACTACCGTTGATAGCAAGAAAAGAGAAAGACGAACACCATGGAAGTGGCCGCGTCAGCAGAAGTTCATCGGAAAGGTCTCACATGCCAATTGAAGGTGGCGTGTGGCATCGACAGTCTGTGAGTGAAGTGGCGCGTGCAGTGGTGTCTCAGAAGTACGAAACCTCTATATGATGATCGCATGGCATTGGGTAACCCAATTATGATATCAATTTCTCCATATAGATTTATTTAACTAGTTTTCTGAGAGAAAATACGAATGTCAACGAAAAAAGAAAACAAGTAAGCTACGAATGGCAGTGGAAAAGGAAAACAAGTAGGCTACTTTTCTAATAAGAATAAGGACCAAGGCTCTGATATTACTAAATATCTTTGGTTTGTAGTGCAAAGATGAATGATTAACTGATGAATATCTTTGGCCCGTAGTGCAAAGATGAACAGGTGTTGAGATGAACATGACCAACTGGTGATACAAATGAATATCTTTGGCCAGTAGTGCAAATATGAATATTTGATTAAAAATGTATATTGATTGTTGTTACAGGGATAAAAAATTGATGATGGACTTTTAAATCTTAGAAGATAGTAGAACTCATTATCTACTTGACTCTTCTAATAGATTATTGTCTCCGCTGCAGTTGTTGATCTAAAACTTGTTGTCTATTATATTTTATCAGATTTTTCTCTGTTGAAAACTAATGATAATTTGTTGTATATTATCTTAGTCATAATATTCTTTACTGGGCTAGTTGAGCTCACCCTTTTTTTTGTTCCATTTTTCTTCTCAGGAGGTGAGAACATAGCAGGATCTAGTCGGGGTATGGAGTGATGGTTCTAGTAAGATGTTTTAGCAGTCCTCACTATTTGTGTAAAATAAGGTTTGAATATGAGGACTTATTTGAGTGTGGATATTGTCTAGAAGACAATATTTGTATTTTAACTCACAGTATGTGTTGTCGTATTTTGCACGACAATTGTATTATTGAAGTTGTAGTTTTCTTTCTGTACCATGTATTTGGCGACTCAGAATGAGTGTTGTATACCTATTTTGGGGGCGTCACAGTGTTGTTAAGATACATTAAGATGCAATCAAACATTACTGAACGGCTTTAAAATACATAATATTTGCAAATTTGTTGAGAAAATTTGCTTATACTCACTTTTACCATTTTAACTATAAATGGAGAAAGAGTATTTTTAGTTATAAAAATTGTTAAAACTTTATCTTGAAATAAAATATAAAAATATATGATAACTTGATTTTGAGTGGAGGACTCGTATTCATGAAAAAACATTCAAGCAAATTTGTGTTGGCATTTTTTTTCCTGTATTTTCTAAGAAATTATTCATTATGGTTCAATTATATGGATACATTATATTTTAGAGAATTAGGGTGAACCTGAAAAAGGGACAAACTTATATACTTCATATGATGTCGCAACTAATTTTGAGTTTTGCTAAAGAGTAGACTCGAACTTGTAATAATGCACAAAAAAAGAATTATATAAAAAAAAGAAGCTAAACTAAATACTTTATAATACTCCATTAATTATTTTTTTTGAACAATTAAATTAAATATATATATTTAAAAATATATATCTAGTTCGAAATAAAAGAAGTATGCATTAATATTTAATGCGAAAATATCAATATTTCTTGTGAACGGATTTATGCATCAGAAAAAATGCTTATGTTCTTGCTTATATTGCATATTGGTCCAATATAAGAGTAGTATGGTACCAAAGAACAAAAAAAGTCGGAAGAAAATTATAGTTCCCCTCTTGCCATACACAATCACAAAGTTGGAACTAATCCCATATCAAGTGGCTTCACCACCAAAATTTACCTTTTCATTTTTTAATAATTTTCCTATAATTAAATATATTCCCTTCATGTCATAATCCTATTCCTCCGCACATGAAAGTTGAAACCGGCTCATGCGTTTCCCAGTTTTGGCACATTAACTTCTAATTGGTTTCAAAGCCAAGTGGCAAGTTTTCTGTTGTTCCAAAAAAATGAAAAATAAAATAAAATAAAGGCCCCCGAAAGGGAAAAAAAAAAACAAAACACAAGAGTGACATGATCATCATTATCCTGTATATTATGATAAACAAATATTAAATTTTCTAAAAAAAATCTTTAAAGGTGGTGGTGTTCTAAACAGGGAATAAAATGATGCAAGGAAGCTTATTTTTTCTCACTGATTGCTACTTGGCATCAAAAGAGAGAATTTATTTCTACATTAGTGGGATTCTCATTCACCATTAGGTCATACCAAGTAGACCCATCAGCTCCACTCAGCCCTTGGCCTCCCCAGAATTTCTTTCCCAAGTTTAGTCACACCCCCTTTCTCTTCTTCCTTTTCTGAATGCTTAGTGGGACCCCTACACTAATCCATCTGCAAATATGCAGATAATCTTGATCATGAGAGTTATCAGTTCCTTGTATTTCTTGGTTCAGGTGTTGGGTTTCTATAGCCATGGCTCAACCAGGTTAGCTTTTGCCCACAAGTTTTTGTTCATATATATGTCTTTATTTATATCTTTTATAATTTGGGTATTCATAATTTGTCCTGTTTTGGTAGTTGGGATCACTATTTCATTTTATGTATGATTTGGGAAAGCCATAATTTTGATGCCATTTTTAAATTTCGACTGATGGTTTATTCAATTGAATGGAAGAGGCAACTCCATTGAAATATTGACAGTTTCATTTTAAACTTCAGTGCTTTAACTTCTTCTTTTTTTGTCCGTCCTAGTATGGCATAAATGAAGAAAATCATAAGTAGTTTGTTATTTTATGATGAGAAACCAAAGACTAAACCATCATTATAAGGTTATGCACTAGCCTCCTTTGAGAAAGTATAAAAGATAAGAGACATTAATTACCTTGTGCTGCATGTATGTTGATGTTGGGCCACAAAAGATAATTATCATCTGATATAAATGGAAAATTGTTAGTACGATACGCTACTATGCCAATCTTCTGCGTAATGGTTGGTAGAATTTTTCCAAATGTTTGTCGTAAAACTATATTGCAATTTATATGTGTACACAAACGCTCCTTCGTAATTAGTCCCTTCACAATTTTTTCTTGTATGCAGAAGCACCAAAAAGAGGAAAAGGATCATGCAGAGAGTCTTGCTTGGGGGTTAGAGTCAATCACATGGCTGTTGCCTTTTTTCACTGGCATATCCATTTGAAGTTATTAGTAAGCTGGCTAATACTCTTTTTTTTGTTGAGCCGCGGTTATTCATCCAATGGGGTTGATGTTGAAGGTATAATGAGTCTATCTTCTGCTTTACTATAACCATTGTAATTATTGTCTTCTATATAAATTAGTAAATTACTAGGCATTGATTTGCTGAAACTGAACTTATATATAAATACAGGTATTTATAGGACATATATATGAATATTTGCAATTGGACACAAGGTTTGGTAATCTGAAGACATGGTCATGAGTGTCTTAACTCTATAGAGATGTATTAATCATTATGTTGAACGTCCAATCAATGAGATACTAAGTATTACTTAATCATTTTATTGTTTTCTCAAAATCACAGAAACACTTTTCAGATTTTAAATAACAACAGTCAAAGCCCAAAAATTTCAAATTCATATATGAAACAATCCATCAAAAATTTTCTGATCAGTTTCAAAAATTATGTATTTGAATAAAAGATGAAGTGCCGATTGTTTGTTTGATGTATATTCTGACACCCTGCTACTACTGCCAGCAGTGAGTGGTGGGTGCTGATAGTACGCAACATTGCATATTCATATGATGGATGGCTTCCTTTTTATGCACTGTTTCAGGTGAAGCTTTGGTTGAGATCTTAAAAAGTTTGAATGATTCCAATCATAGAATTACAGATTGGAGTCACTTTCTCGTGAGCCCTTGCTTTACTTGGTCTCATGTTACTTGTAGAGATGCACACGTCATATCCCTGTACGTCCATGATAAATGATGTTGTTTCATTAAATTATAATTATTTTTTGGTAAGTGGTTCAACTAATATATGTATTTGAAGTCGATCATAACAAGAGAGTTTTATATGTATATATTTGCTTTTCTTTTTCTTTTCTTTTTTTTCCCTTCTTTACATTAAGCTTGTGAGTAACTACTTTTGCAGGAGCTTGGGTTCAATTGGGTTTTCTGGAACTCTTTCGCCATCAATTACAAAGCTGAAGTTTTTGGTCAGCTTGTAAGTTTTACATATAATTATTGAATTGCATTCACGTATATGTGTTGCCTCATACTTCATATTTTATGGCTTACTCGGTCCTTCTCATGTTAGCTGCTTCAACTTGAATAAAGTAGCATGTTATTTGCACGTTCACTGGTCCTTTTTGTAAAAATGGAAGAATCATGGATGAGATTACCAGGATACTTATTAAGAATACCTAAAAACCAAGCTGCATCTTAGAAGCAGATTATGAACTCATGCTTTAGGCTTTGGGCATCAGTTGTGGGAAATTGGGAATCCTGCCTTGTGAAGATTAATAATCTTCTTCTTTAACCCATTTCTTCTTTGCCTGTCCTTGTCCTACTTCAAGACACTAGTTCAAATTATGAGAATACCATGAGTAATTTTGTACTTCATTTATTTTGTTGATATATATATATATATATATATATATATATATATATTCATCTATATTGTACTTAAAGACACTAGTTCAAATTATGTATGTGTATGTATATATTAGTGTTTGAATATATAGGTCTAAATTATATTTGATAGTAGCTCTTGATGATTTTTTCAAGGACCAAGCAAAATCATTGATTGTTAAGCTTTTAGATGAGTTGGTTACTTAACATGGTATCAAAGCTCTGGGTGTGCAAGGTCTTGGGTTCAAATTTTTTCAGTTGCACAATTATCTTTCTATTAATTTAATAGTGCAAATGCACTTTAATTTCTCCCTTCTCTATAAAAAAAGTTGCATTTGAGGGGGAGTGTTAGCATGATATACATTGTTGGGCCCTCCATCTAACAGATTAACCTTTTAGATGAGTTGGTTACTTAACATTAACTAAAAAGCTTCCATTCCATGCAGGGACTTGCCTGATAATAATCTATCTGGAGAATTACCGGACTACCTTGGAAGCATGTTTCACCTACAAAATCTAAATTTTGCACGCAACCATCTTCGTGGCTCGATACCAACATCCTGGAGTCAACTCTCCAACTTAAAGCATTTGTAAGTCTGCTCCTCTGCTTCTTGATGAACTCTTATCTAAAGGAAGAAATACCCTTGATTCGGAGAAAACTCTTGTTATGAAGTATTGTTTACATGTAATACTTGTTGTCCTAAAGCAATAAAATCACCTCTGCATTAGGATGGTAAGAGGAAACCACTTACGTGGATATATTCCTGATTCACTTGCAAATATTTCAGATTTAATGGAACTGTAAGGATCACCTCTGTAACTGCTATCAAAATGTTAATTGAATTTCATGAGTTATCTGGCCTTCACTATTAGTTCTTTAGTTCCTCCTGCCCATGTTAATGTTGCTATGAAATTATGTCTTTGCAGGGATCTTTCATCCAACAATTTAACTGGAAGAATCCCAACGCGATTGTTTTTGGTACCAGTGTTCAAGTAAGTTTATCTCATATTTCATTTTCCATTTGATGTTTAAATGTTCTATGATCTGAATTATTTACCTTATTTTGAAAAAAATAAGGAGTGGTCTTTGATTGTCTATTATAGCAGCTTGTTGCTATTAGTAACTGTCAAGAAGGAAAAATCTCAAGTTATTACGTACATGTTACGTTTAATTTATTTTTGGGGAAACTTCTCTATCTTATACATTTCAAATGCAGCTTTACAGGAACTCATCTTGCCTGTGGCACCAGTTTGCAGGAACCTTGCATTTCAAGTTCCTCACTTCCAGGTTTATTCATTTTTGCTGTTTCATTGCTCCATATCTTGTCTATATGACATCTACTCATTTTGATAAATTTTAGATATTGCAGCAGTTTCTACCAGAAAATCAAAACTTAAGGTTGTTATTACTGGTGTAAGCTGTGGAGCTTTCTTTCTTCTGTTACTTGGGGCTATCTTCATGTACCGATTTCATCGAGTGCGTACATCCAAACATGATGTATTTGTTGACGTGGCAGGTATTGTTGGCTTCTTTGTTGTTCATGTGTGTTCCATGACCAGTTGATGTTATCTTTAGTTTTAATTTATGATATTGAAGGAGATATTACATAAGACATAATCCTTCAGAAACGGCATTATTGTCTAGCTTGCTTAGAAAAAGATCCCCAATAGGCATCTGTAGTTGGTTTGCATCTGCTTCTTGTTGTAAACCTTTCTATGCATCTCTTCACAAGCTATATTCTTAACAATTTAAAAGGGGGTTAGTATGAGAACATCTATGGAATCATAATTAATTATACAACAATTTTTATAATTTCATCAAACTAGTTCTTCTAGCAAACAGTCTAAAAGTGGTTGGCATATGCGCCGATAGGAATATTACATGGCAATTGCAAGTATTCTAATATTCCATCTTACAACCCTCATAATCTAATAGATTGGATTAAATAGTCCATTACATGCAACCTAAATGCACCATTATTAAATAAAAAATGAGCCATGCTTAGTTACTAATTGCTCTAAAAGCTGAAGCTGTTAAAGAATATGTGCCTGCAGTGTATCTCATGCTTTAACACTTTCTCTTACATTCAGCACCTGCTCAAACACGAAGATACACTTGGGGGCATAATAACATGCACACGGGATAGAGTACAATTGCACTAACATAATGAGAGAAATGGGAGTTTGAGATTCAAATCCAAGACCTTGCCAAACCGTAAACCCAGTGTTATTTAAGGCGCGAGGGGGCACCGAGGCGCAAAGGTCTCCTTGGGGCTTAGGCGCGAGTCGCACGCCTTATCGAAGTGAGGTGCACATACTAAAACATACAATAAAATATATATACAAGTATATATCAACTAAATATTCAAACTTCTATGCAAATTCAACAAGTTCAATAAGCAAAAACCAATTAGTAGGTAAAATATTCAACACCCATTGAATAATTAATCTCAAACAAAAATGATTAATTTATTATACATTTAGTTCCAAAAAAGATAGCTAAAAAGACTATTTTTTATTTTTATTTTTGCTTAAGGATGCATTAAAATCTCATCAGCAATTAAGTTCATCATCATCAACAAAAAAAATAAGAAAATAAGAAAAAGGCCAACAACAGTGTACAACTCCTATTATAAAGTATTTTTCTACTTATTCATATTATAAAGATGAATTGAATTCAAATTAGAGAATTCTCTTGAATTTATTTTACGAGCTTAAAAAAATTCATTGTCCCTTGCTGGACTGTTCCAAAAAAAAATAGAGAAGTATGTTTAACTATAAGTCATCACTTTGACCAATACATATACATTACTTCTTTTTTAATTGAAAAGTATGTTTAACAAGTATGTATATGTAACTAACCTGTGGGAATTAGTAACTAATTACAAATAGAAGAAGGGTAAGATAGAAATTATCTCCTTTTAATGAAGGGCAGACAGGTAACTCTCACTTCAAAGACACCGTTTCCGTACTTCTATCAGTCCGTTAAAAAGGTGCCAAGTCACTCCATTTGGTGCTGAATCCAAAAGGAGTTGCTGCGAAATTTCCTATTGACTGAGCCATTGATGTGTGGGAGGGTACCAATATATGATCTTTCAAAAGTTCATTAGAGAGGGCATGAATCTTCTTGTTATCATTTGATTAGAAAGATTGCTTTAATTGTTGATCATTTGATTATATAGGTTTTTGTATTCTCTTTGGTATACTCTATAAGAACATGGATGGTGATGGTAGGTGATGACAAAATTCCAGTTTTCACACTCTTGGTTGTTCATTCTTTGAATTTAACTTAAGAAAGTATAATTCTCACTCCAGGTGAAGATGAGTGCAAGATCTCCTTTGGCCAACTCAAACGATTTTCCTGGCGTGAAATACAGCTTGCAACTGATAATTTCAATGAAAGTAACATTATTGGACAAGGAGGCTTTGGAAAAGTTTACAAAGGTGTTCTCTTAGATGGCACAAAGGTTGCTGTGAAACGCCTCAATGATTATCAGAGTCCTGGAGGCGAGGCTGCATTTCTGAGGGAAATTCATTTGATAAGCGTTGCAGTTCACAGGAATCTTCTACGTCTGATTGGATTTTGTACAACCTCGGCAGAGAGGATTCTCGTATATCCATTCATGCAAAATCTTAGTGTTGCTTATCGATTAAGAGGTATTTGCTTAACCATCCTATCTAAACAATGTTCCCCGTTAACTAAATTTTGTCTGCACAATGAAATGGTCCTCTTAGAAGTGTATAGAACTAGATGGAAGATGCAAGTTTAGTAATTACAATATAACAAATTGATCAAAATTTTAGAAACCAATGTTTTTTCACGTTTCAGTGGCTTGAACTTTTACAATGGTTTATCCAACTTCTTTTGGATAACTATTCATCTACTTGAAGCATCGACTGGGTTTTCTTAATTCATGTCAGCACAAATATTTAAGCATTTACTTGATCTCTTGACCATGTAATAGATCTAAAACCTGGCGAGAAAGGCCTCGATTGGCCAACAAGAAAACGCATAGCTTTTGGTGCAGCCCATGGCTTAGAGTACCTGCATGAGCATTGCAGTCCGAAGATCATACATCGTGATCTGAAGGCTGCAAATATCCTTCTTGATGATGACTTTGAGCCTGTACTTGGAGATTTTGGGCTAGCAAAACTAGTAGATACAAGATTGACACATATTACAACTCAAGTGCGTGGAACCATGGGACACATTGCCCCTGAATATTTGTCTACAGGAAAATCATCTGAAAAGACGGATGTATTTGGATATGGTATAACTCTTCTAGAACTCGTAACTGGTCAGCGTGCAATTGATTTCTCTCGCCTTGAAGAAGAGGAAGATGTTCTCCTGCTTGATCATGTAAGTACAAAGTCAGCTATTTAATTACTAAATATAGACTCCTCTTTTATTCAAGTAGCTTTCAAATTCCTCAATTATCCATTTCTTTTTAGTCTTTTGGGGTAAAAATAAAGTCAATTTCATTGCCATTCTGTATTAGGTTAACGCATGTTTACTGTTTCGGATTTACATGAGAACGAATGGTTTGATGAGGGATGTAGGCATTGTAGAGGAGGGAGAATGGGATGGAGCCTGCAAAGTTTTCAAAATAAATTTCCTTGCTATAACTATTTATTTATTTGCCAAAATAGTTATCAAGTACATTTATTTATATAAACAAAGGCCCATGTTCAAGCTCACCGCAAGACCTCAGAACGCGAGGTTGAATATCAAAGTACAGACTTCAAAATACCCAAGGTGATGGCACCTTCACAGTGTTATTTTTAATATGAATATCTTATATATTTTGTTGCACCATTTGAAAAGTAATTTTATTTTTCTTGTTTTTTTTTCCGATAAAACATATGGGGGTAAACAATATTTGTAGCAAGTACTAAGTTTGCTAGTATTCCATTGCACACGCGGATATCAGACCACAGCTTTATGCAAACTTTTGATGTAATGCAAATGATTGGTTGTGCTCCATGCTTATAAATTTGAGCTGTTTTAAGGTTTGATATGTTGTTGTTTACTGCATATGTATCCGGATGAAGTCATTACTGCTAGTGATACCAAAGATGTATGTAGAATTCAATTATTTGTATGTGTTTGGTTAGTACTACCGAAGAATTACTGCGATATAATTCCTGCAGATCAAGAAACTATTGAGAGAAAAGAGGCTTGCCGATATTGTGGATGAGCACATGAAGATTGCTGATCCCGAAGAAGTTGAAACAATCATTCAGGTTGCGTTGCTTTGCACCCAATGTTCACCCGAAGAACGCCCGAAGATGGCAGAAGTCGTAACCATGCTGCAAGGAGAAGGCTTGTCGGAGAAATGGGCCGAGTGGGAACAGCATGAGGAAGTAAGAAACCGCGAATTCTCACTTATTTCTCACCAATTTATTTGGTCTGAAGAATCTACACATGACCAAGAAGCTATACAATTATCGCAAGCCAGATAGAAAGTTATGTTTTGTTATATTGGTGTTGGAGCTAACTTTAATTAGATATAAACCATAGTATTAGCTTGATGAGTGATGCTACATTTCTAGCACTCCATGAGCATCATTGTTCTCAGTGTCAGCAGGAAGGGAGTGCATAATATAGTTTTCAATACATGAATACTGTGACTACTGTCTACATTTAGTACAAGCTTTCAACAAATCTGCATGAATTATAATTCCCTTACTATTAATGTTCTTATTTTCTCTCCCTAGGCTCAACTTCTCAGAATGCTTTGAACTTTTATGATCACAAGTTTGTTAGACATGCACATGTACTTGTCTTGATCGAGCTTCAAGATTATTATTATTTATTTATTTTTGACAAATTGTTTGAAGATAATTTACTGTTTTAAAACTTCAAAAAATTCATATTAATTTCAAAATATAAAATTGTAGGATTTGACTTTTAAAATTAAATAAAAAATTTAAAAAAACAAAGGGATCAATAATTATAAATGATCGAACTGAATGTAATTCCAAACAAGTTAAACTATCTCTATAATGGAGTTAAACTCATTTGTCTTCTCGATTAATTAAATGGACTTCTACTTGAGCTAAGCTCAAATTTAACTTTGCTCGAATAGTATCAGTTGCTTTGGTCATATTTTAACGTTAGGTTTTGATGATGACTTGTCATTAAAATGTTTACTCTACATGATATTAATGAGACAATAAAAGAATTTTTGAACATTTGATTGAAGACATGAAGTCTTGAAGATTTGCTCGAGTCATTAGAAAATAAATATAAGATTCTAACTTTAATTATTTCTCAATCAAGGCTCTAAGATTTGCATTGTATCATAAATATATTTATGGAAGGAATTTAAATTATTATAGAAGTGATTAATTAATTATGGAATAAATTGATTGGGTATTTAAAATTAAAATGGAAGTGTTTAATGCTAAAAATCTAAATATTCCAAATCTCAAAGAGCTGCCCAATCCATTTAAAATATGGTATTTTCCTTCCATAAATAAAGATTCCTTAAACCGATTCCATAACAAAAGTTGTTCATATATATATATATATATATATATATATATATATATATATATATATATATATATATATATAGGGTCTCCATCCACAGCAACCGGTTGTTGGGGAGCAACCCCTTTTTTCCCTTCCGCTACAGTTTGTACCGGCTGGAAAAAAATGGGTTGCTCCCAATATATATATATATATATATATATATAGAATAAAGATCAGGTCCGGACTCCCGGACGGGAGAAAATCCGGACCTGAAAATTTTTTTTTTTTTTTTTTTTTTTTTTTTGTAGAACAACTAAAAAAAAAAAAAAAAAAATTTATGGAAGTGAAATTTTTCCAAAATAAAGTGTTTTGGGTGTGTTTTTAACACCCACACCAACCAATGTATGTACAGTCTGCCCAGACTGTACAGACATGTTTTGTTATAGGCATCCAAATCACGCCCAAAACACTGTATAATGTAAAAATTCCAATTCCATAAATTTTTTTTTTTTTTTTTAGTTGTTTCAAAAAAAAAAAAGCAAAAAAAAAAAAAAAAAAAAAAAGGTCCGGATTTTACACCTGTCCGGGAGTCCGGACAGGATCCGGACCCTATATATATATATATATATATATATATGGGGATCGATCCATACCAAACATTGTAAAAAAGAGTATAGCCTTTCAACAAATCATGATTGTCCATCTGAATATCTAACGATTAATATGACTTTCGTCCACAGTTTAACTTTCAGTATTCTGCACTTTAATACTGCGGATAGGACAGATGACCAAAATACCCCTCTTTGGCTAATTGGGAAATGACGTCGTTTCGTATTGGCCAAATTCAATTTTTTTTAGCTTTCTAGGCTCCGCATTATTAAACTGCGGATGCCAAATAATCTAAGATTACTTCGAGAATGGGATATTACCTCGGGAAGGATTCGGCTATCGGAAAGAGAGAGTTCAGGATCGAATTTGGCATATATTACTTTCGTTCCTAAAATATTGTCCTTTAAGTTTTTGCACATTAATTAAGAAAGTATCATTTACCAAGTAAAGTTTGTTTGAAATTCAATCACTACCCCTTTATGGGAAGTTGAAAACTATTAATACAAGTAAGAGAATTTCTTGGGACAATGAGAGAAAGTAGGGGTAATATAGGAAAGTAAATAATTTATTCTTCTCGAAACTTGTAAACGACAAATTTTTTGAAACAATTTTTTCTTCTAATACGACAATTTTTTAAGAACAGAGTGAGTACTTCCCGAAGCCAAATTGCAACTTTACAGTCGGCTGAACTAACATCATATTTCAAATCAATTGGCTTTATTTTTCTTCTAAAATAAGTCATTGAGCCCACCATTTCATCAATCATATTAAGGTTTTTATCCCTCACTCCTTAACTTCCTCAATTCAATTCCATGACTCAATTTCCATTAATGACTCGTTCTGCCATATATATATAAAATCATCAGGGTTTTGATCAGTTAGCCCTCTAATTGTATCTTCTGATGTGTAGATCCAAGATGTCGGTTAACGCTTCTCAGCCCAATTCAATCCCGAGAAGAAACTCACGCACCTCACCCGTCGCCACAAAACCCTCCTCCCCACCCCTATAACATCAAAACTAACGCCTCCACAACTCACAAATCTGTCGTCATCATCGAGTAATTTCAGTTACGACTCCTCCGGATCCACCTATCGTCACTCTCATCTTCAACCGCAACAACAATAACGGTACTCTCATCTTCTCTCTCCTCCCTCCGTGATTCATTGTCGAAAAATTCTCAAATTTACGACAACGCCGAAATCCGATCAGCCACCAACTTCCTCGCAAAAAGCGTTGAACATTTGAGTCATATTAATCGTTATATTCAGATGGACGATGAGAATTTGTTATAAGGGTAGATTCTTTTTTGTTGTAAGGTCATTTTTTATGGAAATCGTTAATATATTGATTCCTCCTTAAATTAAGCAAGATAAGTTTGGGCAATTAAAGTACTTTGATATATTACTTCCCTTGTAAGTTACTAATATCATGGCGACTCAACTATCTATCCAAATGAAAATTTATAATTTAGCGGAATTACACGATCCAACCCACATCAATTCATCACACACATATGTAGACTAGTCCAATAAGTATGTTGGACTATCTTCTTACTTAAAAGGTTAACATATTAGGTTGAAGCTCCACCATACTTAATAACTCATCTACATTCTTGAATTTATCAGATGTGAGATTCAGGTGAAATATCTCAACAATCTTTACATTTCACTTGAATACCCATAACAAGTATCATATACTAGAGTAGTCACCATTAAGCACACCTTCTTTGAATCCCCTTTAAGAGTTCTGCTCAACTCTAATACTACATCATGCTCGAGGCAAACGTGGGAGTTCGACCTTGCTCCTTGTGAACCTTTCACCTTGAGCAACTTTTTTGGGAAACGTGGGAGTACAACCTTGCTTCTTGTGAACCCTTCACCCTGAGCAACTTTTTCATAGTCATCCTACGTGGTGTCAAATGCATTAGTGATCATCTTGTGCTCCACCTGACTCAACTCTATTCGCTCCACCGCGCGGATTGAGTAACACATGGACTGCGAATGCTCCACCTTAGAGTGTCAACCTAATACTTGGGCCCGAACGAACCATGAGCTCTGATACCACTTATAGCGAAATTGCACGATCCAACCCACATCAATTCATCATACACATGTGTAGACTAGCACAATAAACATGTTAGACTCTACTATACTTAATAACCCATCTACATTATTGAATTTATCACATGTTAAATTCATGTGAAATATCTCAATACATAATGGATTCTCTTTTCCATTAAAGATGTTTTTACTTAGAAAAGTGAATCTTAATTGAATCCTTGAATTTAATGGTCCTACCAAATTAGGATGTATAATTTATTTAGCCAAACACGTTTCATGTTTATTATCTTAAGCATGCAATATCAGTTTGTTTGAATCGTGCTAACACCTATTGATTAGTGGGTGCAAATATTAATAAATTAATTAATGGGAGTATCATGGGTGGTCTTTGGTCTAATTGATCCGTCAGTATATCAAGAATAAACCAGCCTTATCCTAGTTCAATTTGCAATGGTAAGTTAATCTAGAGCTTTAAATTGATATTCATTGATGTACATCGAGTATCATGTTGGGCTAATTTGTAACACTCCAAACCCGCTACATACTCGAAGTGCTACACGCCGCAAGTTCAAAGGTCCGCAATGTAACAATATCAATAACACACAGCCCGAGCAAAACAAATCAACAATAATCTAAACTTAAAACCCAACAATAGATATATTTTAAATCAATCTAAATGAAATACCAATAAATACCACATTCAAATAACGGAGATGCAGCTCCCCAAAACTAATAATTTTATCAGAATCCATCAACAAAAGAAACAATGTCTAAAACTAAACTCCATTTACTCCAAGCGTATCAAATAAGTGATCAGCTTTCAACGATGGGACATGTAAAAATTTGTAAGGGGGTGAGCTATGAAGCCCAGCAAGTAACAATCCTCCATATCTAGTCGAATCAAGTACAATTTGCAAAACACTTTTTTGAAATAACTTTTTGTTCAATAACTATAGTACATAAGTTTTCAAAACTAAAACAATTCAAAAATGATTTCAATGTATATCATATATCCTTTAATCCACAGCCTTAGCGACTAAGGTTATAATAGCCCTATAACATGGCCCAAAAGTTCGATAACGTAATGGTACACACCATACTAAGGTATCTATAAAAATGCACGCTCCCCGAAGGGCATCTAAAAGGTGTGCGCCTTAGTAGGTCCTATGTTAGCTCCGGAACTAAACGTAATCGATCAATAACGGGTTCTATGTATAGTCAGACTAAGGATTTCAAAATCTTTTCTTAATATTATCAATATTCTAAACGATATTTTTTCATACTTCAAAATCATATAATCTCATTTCACAGTTCAAAAATAAATACTTAATCCGAATTTTGAATAAACGAACATAACATTTTAATTTAAATGGAAGTTTTAAATAAAACATAACGAATTTCGAAATCGTACATTTAGGCATCCGAGTAATTAATAAGACATACATATAAATAACGATAATTTTAAAATCACTAAATAGTTCGGAAAGGCACTTATCTTGATATTGTGAAATACAAAATATTAGCCGAACAAATCCTAAATATAAATTTAGAACAAATAGGAATCATTAGTTATTAGGATAAATTATCCTACCTCAAACATATTTTTATTTCATATTTTATACACACTGATACTTATTGTTTATTTATTTTTAATTTATTTTATATTTAGTTAATATGTGACGCCCCCAAATTCGGGTATCTTCCAACCCGACAGATGATGCTACACGGTACTCATAACTGTACATTCATTCTATTGAAACAACATCAAAATATGTGTATCAACGACATTCTTATTACATTAATAATATTATATCTCGTTCTCAGGTTCTAAAACCATTACATTCTTTGTTTATCATAATATAATACATACACTTACTAGTCTATTACAAGATAAACTAATCATTCAACTTCGCCTTGCCTTTATCTCTACTGGAACCCTCGGTTCGCTCGACCTTAACTGCAATCATATGATTCAAGCAAGAAGTGAGCATGACTAGCTCAACAAGTCTAACAATATATTATATAGATACCACTTCGAGAATCATATGATTATTCTTCAATAACTGAACAATAGTTATGAAGTACTATAAAACATTGAATAGCACTTCTTATCTCATAAAACAATTCTGAAGTACATATAGTAGCTTGGAAATTCTGAGTAGGTCCATAGACCATGAACATTCTCTTTAGCTTTTTATTCATGAAAAGAACAACCCGGTACTAAGACCGTAAGTCCGATATTTCTTACGAGCACTTCTAAGTGATCAGCCTATAGTACTCTATGTTGATCAACATTCATCTGTTAAACGTATTTACGTTTAAATTTTGGCAACCTCGCGTGCCCATCGAATAATCGATGTAAAATACATTTGTTTATTCATACTCAAGCTTATCTTGAATCCGTACCAAATAATTGGCGTAGGATAGCGTTATCAATTCTATATTGAAAGACTTATAAATAAATCAATCAATCTTTCAAGATTAGTCTAGCCGAATTAAAACTGACATCGGCCCTTTCGTAAAATAATTCATGCGTCTTAATGTCTTATAACATGAATCACTGAAAACCTAGCTAACACGAAGGTTAGACAAGCGTTAAGAAAACTAGCCTTCAGCGTCTGCTATAGTAAAATTACTTTTCCTTTGAGTTTTTAAGGTCTCTACAATACATGATCACGTAACATACCACATTAGGTCATGAATGAACATACATGGTTCCTAATGAATCTTACCATTCTTCTCAATCTAATAATGTATTAGATTTGTTATTATTAGTTCCGACTTGCCGTTATAATTTACATCGTTCTTATCAACTTATTTCTCTTCTATGACAATATTTGTATTAAAACTCACAGCATATGTTTAGTCGTATTTTACACGACTGTTGTATAATTAAGTTGTATTTGAATTTTGTACCATGTATTTGACGACTCAAGATGGGTGGTGTATACCTATTTTGGGGGCGTCACATTTGTCATAACTAAAATATTATTGAATAATTCATCATACCTCGATATTCTATCGTTACCGACGTTACGCATTTCTCAGAAGTTCAAAAATAATTCCCTAGGAGAAACGGATGAATAGTGTTTTTACGAAAAAATTTCGAAAAACTTTTATTTTCGTCTTGAAAATTCAAACACTTTAATTCTACCACATAGCTAGAATCCTAACAACATCCCGCACATTCTAGGTCATAGAACGACCTTCAAATAGCTTACTCCCATAAATAATCAATTAAATTCATTTAATCCACATAATCAAATAAAAATTTAATTCTCATAAAAATCCGATTTTCTCGGGCGTTACATAATATATCCGAAATTATATATAATGATTTTCTGAATTATAATAACTTAAATACTATAACTTTAAAATTAAAGTATTTTCTGTTATTATCTTATAATCAATTATGTTATACTTATAAATTAATATATCTACATAACCAACAAAACCATAAGACTTTATATATATACATATATATTTTAACGATATAATAAAAGGTAACATAATCAATCTGCCATGCTATGGCAGGGAACTTCCACTAATAAAATAAAATAAAAAGCTGTTGCACCCCACTGACCATGAAGCAAGTGCAAACTAAGGTGGAAATATTGGCAGAAACAAATCTTACATAACTGATTAACATGAATTTGAAGATATGCACTATTTTAAAGACTCTTCGATTATACCTACAAAGTATATATACATAAATACTGTTTAAAAATCTCTTTTATTCGGATAGAGTATGTATATTATAAAAATTGATTACAAAATTAACCAGGCAAATATCATCTCATAATAGAAAAGAATGGTTTAAATTTTACTTTTTTGAATTTTCTTCTTTTCTTTTTTTCTGTTTTGTATTACTCTAAAGTCAAATAGTTTTTACGTTCTTTTCCTTTTATCTCTCGTTATTTAAATATATGTAATTCATTTATAAAATAGGTTACTAGGTAAAATAGTCCTTTTTAAAATTAAAAGTTTGTTAAACTTGAATGACTTATTAGTTACACTTATATTATTTAATTATATTTATTTTTTTTCTTTTTTTTAAACCGGTATTACATAATTGATATCAATCACCCACCAACTATTTTCTTTATTGAATGAAGACAAGGCATCGATTATGTTCTTATCATATATATAAAGGGACTGCCATGTTCTAATAAAACAATATACCAAACACAATAAAGTATAATACGTGAAATATTCGGGTTAAATGCAAAGTCGGCCACTAAACTTTTTTGATATTTGAGTATTGAGCCTCTTTCTTCTTTTCTATTTCCCTAGGCGCCACATGTGCGTTGACTTGCTGACATGACACACGTGTACACTGCTGACGTGGCGTCTTTTGAAATTTTTCCAAAAATTGCCTTTGCTTGGATTCGAACCTACAACCCATTTCTTAAAGCTTTGATAATACAACCACTGGACCAAAATGGGTTAGCTATTAATAACTTGCAAGGATTAATATTTATATCAAAACATGAGCTTTTCCAAGATGCAAGCATAGATGCTATATTATGAATTAGGCATTAGGAATCCCAAATAATTTTAAACAAGTTGACCATAAATAAACAAGGAATCCCAAATATATAAATAAACAAGGAATCCCAAATATATAAATAAACAAGGAATCCCAAATATATTATTATTATTATTATTATTATTATTATTATTAAGGAGAGGAAATGATCCCTATTAGATTCTGTTAATCTATCATCATCAGAGTACTGATGAGTGAAGAGAGTCTGGCAACTGAACTCCATGGTTCTTGCACCATTGTGATATCATATTTCACAATAACAACAACAACAACAACAACAATAATAACAACAACAATAATAATAATAATAATAATAATAATAATAATATATAATAATAATAATAATAATAAAAGTAAAATAAAAATAAAAAAAATAAAATAAAATAAAATAGTAATAATAATAATAATAACAGTTAGTTATTTGAAGCATAATAATAATAATAATAATAATAATAATAATAATAATAATAACAACAGATAATAATAATAATAATAATAATAATAACAGATAATAATAATAATAAAATTATAATAATAATAATAAAAAATTTATAATAAAAATAATTATAATAATCTTAAAACTCCCGTCTATTTGAAAAGAATAAAATGGAAAACAGTACAATTACCAAATCGCCTGGATCAGAAAATTATTCATATTCATTGACTTTTTGTATTCCGTAATATATAGTATTATTTAATATATATATATATATATATATATATATACACACACACTAAAACAGAATTATAAAATGCAAATAAATCCGAGTCCTTTGAATTCACAAAGTCTCCTTAAAGCAAATTTATTCCCTCACTGGTGCTAAATGATTAAATGAATAATTGCTTCCAAGATAAAACGGATTTCCAGTTCTTAATTAGAAGCACTTCAAAATTAAGAACTCTACGAACACAACTTTATGTTATGTACTGAACTGTTTAAACTAATAATACATGTATGCAGAACACACAAAGAACTCATTGCACTATTATGTTTCAGAAAAGGGAATTTATGACTGAAACAGGAACGGGAAAAGAACAGGAACGGGACGGAAAATATACTGCAACGGAAAGGAGTAGAACAGAACGGAATTTCTGTAGAACGGAATTTTGCAGAACGGGAAAAAGGAAAACAGAATGGAAGGAAATTTTTTCTTGTAGCTTTTAGGCTCCCCACATCGATTATTTATAGGAATAATTCCGCGGTTTATTTTCGTTGGAATTTTACCGTTGGCGCGCAGTTGGGTTAACTACGTAGTATCATGTCTGTAGACAAAACTACGTAGTATCTAGATAATTATTTTATCAAAATCTAATAAACATTAAATAAATTTTGTCCAAAAAATATATTATCATGACCAGCCCACAGCCCACAGCCCACGACCCCGAACGACCGGACGGCGGCTGCGGCGCGCGTGTGTGGGTTTCAACCATGCCTTGGCTAGGTCCTCTCCCTTCTACAAAAGTGGGGTGCCCCTTGGGGCCCTTTCCATTGAGCAAACATCCCACATATATGTTGTTCAATTTTCCCTCTAATGCCCTATGTGGGACTTTTGCAATTTACAACTTCAAGTAGGTGACTTTGGAGTCAATTTTCTCATTCAATTCTTAATGAATTTGAACACATAAATATACCAAGTTATACTCCTCATGAAGGAGAACACATTGGTGCAAAGACCCGACATTTTTGGAATGTGGGTCCCTCATTTAATTGAGCCTCAAGATGCTCCAATATTTAATGTTTTCAAATCTCATTTCCAACAATCCCCCACATGAATGTAAAATTGACTTTACACATGGAAAATAAAATAAAAATGTTATGAATATGCAGACTCTAGTTCAGTACATTAGAAAATATATTTCATCAGGTTAAGTAGCCTAGTGGCCTTGAACTTATCATAGTAAAATCTATCGGATTTACTTGGTTAATCAGTAGATTTGATGTCTTTGAACTGTCAGCTTTTCGTGTAAACCAAGACAATAGAAATCACAAAATATTTCTTCAAACATAGTTGGTTCTCACGTTTGTGTTCATTTTGGCCTTGAAACATCTCTTAGTTTCGTGAGTATATTAGAGAATTCAGCCTTCAAATTCTCATAGAAGTGGCCCCCTTCTTATTCACATAGGTGATTTCTATAAAGAGTATCTTGCAATACTCCACTTGAACATATTTCAAGATATAGAAATCATTAAAAACATAACTTATCCTGATTCTTGCTGCAGATGTGCACTGTCTCATCATAGGAATGGTTAGGAGTATATATCTCCTCAGTGCTTTACTAAGTACTACATAGTTAGGTTTGCCCATTGAACCTAGATCTTGGGATCTCCATTCAACTAGGTTGGGTTTCCACTATGACGAATCTTTAACAATAGGCTTTAAACCCATTCCCTTCGATGAACTTTTCACTTGCTCTCTTGTTAAACCTTTCGTAAGCGGATCCGAAATATTATATTTTGACTTTACATAATCAATTGAGATAATTCCATTTGAGAGCAATTGTCTAACGGTATTATGTCTTCGTCGTATATGGCGTGACTTACCGTTATATAAATGATTCTGTGCTCTTCCAATTGTTGATTGGCTATCACAGTGTATACATATAGCTGGCACAGGTTTTGACCAATTTGAAATATCCTCTAAGAAATTACGAAGCCACTCTGCTTCATCTCCATCTTTGTCTAACGCAATGAATTCTGATTCCATTGTTGACTTTGCAATACATGTTTGTTTTGAGGATTTTCAAGATACCGCTGCACTACCAAGTGTAAATACATATCCACTTGTGGATTTTGAATCTTTAGTATCAGATATCCAATTAGCATTAGTATATCCTTCTGATACTGCTGGATATCTTTTATAGTGCAATCCATAGTTTTGAGTATGTTTTAAATATCCCAAAACTCTCAAAATAGCTTTCCAGTGATTTTTTCCTGGATTACTCGTATATCTACTTAGCTTACTTACTGAATAAGCTATATCCGGTTTAGTACAGTTCATGACATACATTAAACTGCCTATTATACGAGAATATTCTAATTGAGATATGTTATTACCTCCATTTTTGGCTAAATGAAGATTTATATCAATTGGGGTCTTATTTAGAATTATATTATACTTATTAAAATTTTCAAGTATTTTCTCAATATAATGAGATTGAGATAATATAATTCCATCAGATGTTCTAGAAATCTTGATTCCTAATATTATATCAGCAACCCCCAAATCTTTCATATCAAATCTATTTGCCAACATCCGTTTGGTAGAGTTGATAACTTCATTGTTGCTACCCATGATTAACATATCATCC
>CM035098.1:45941470-46010218 GCA_020205505.1 Panax japonicus
TGGCGGTGAGTTATTGTCTGCCATTAAACAAAGATTTACAATTTCTTCGTTTGTTCGGCAGATACTTCTTTGTCACTTAGATCTCAGTCTTCTTCAACTACTAGAACTTTGTTATTGACTAGTTTTGGACAATTCTTTTTGAAATGTCCAGATTGGTTGCATTCAAAATACGTATTTGAATTTTCATTGGGATTGACATTTTTGAAGTTGTTGTTGTTTGCTTTGAAATTTCCTCCTTGTGACTTTGGCTTGAATATTTGTTTGCTTTTGAAGTTGTTGTTTGTTTTCATGAAGCTTTTGCCATATTTTCTGGCTTTGCTTTGAATCACTCCTTTAGTTGTCTGGATAATAGAACAGCTTTCTTATTATCTAGACTCAGGTGTTCTTCATCATCACTTTCTTGATCTACAATTAGAGCTTTGAAAGAAATTCTTTTCTTCTTTAGATCTGTGTCTGATCTGGCTTTTTCG
Source organism: Panax japonicus (assembly GCA_020205505.1). Classification (NCBI taxonomy): domain Eukaryota; kingdom Viridiplantae; phylum Streptophyta; class Magnoliopsida; order Apiales; family Araliaceae; genus Panax; species Panax japonicus. The sequence goes on from CM035098.1 coordinate 45,941,941, forward strand.
ACTATCATGTTAACTTCATGGGAATGAAAATTTCCAATAAGGTTGTCAAGAAGATATGCAACTTGATCTTGCATTTCCTTGATTGTTGTAACCTTTATTTTAAAGATGGATTTAAGGGTTTGAGAATTCTGTTTTTCTCATTAGTTGTATGTTTTTCATAGTTGTTCCAGCTCATCAATGATTCTGGAAAAAATGTGTTACTATATCAATGACATTTCTCCCTCTTCAAGCTTGAAACTTTCATATTCTTGGATTAGGACATCTTTTCTAGTTTCTTTGATATGATTAGTTCCTTCATAGGTTAAAATCAATTTTCCCAGATTTCTTTTGCATTTTTGTAGTTGCTAACTTTTGTACTTTTTTTCAAATAGAGCACTAGTTAACACTTGTTCAGCTTGTGAAGCTTTATTCATTGCCTCTTCATCTTCAGTGGTGAACTCATCAATATCTTTCTCAACGATATTTTCTCCTTGAATTTTGTTTGGAAATTTTACACCTCGTTCTATTGCAAACCAAACTTTGATCCTTATGACTTGACATAGATTTTAAATCTGTTCTTCCAGGTGGCAAAGTTGTTTCCATCAAATAGTGGAGGTCTGGACATTGATAGTCATTCTCCGCAACGAGTAGTATTGTAGGCCATATATGGATCGACTCTTAGGTATACCTGTATTCACTCAACAAATAAGTTAAAGAGCACTGCTTTGATACTAATTGAAAGTCCAATAATAATCTAAAAGGGGTTGAATAAATTATTACATATTAAAAAAAATTATCTTTAGGCCTTTTGAGTTTTTAGATAATTTTGTAATGTTAGAAATTAATAAGCAACATAATAAAAATTCAATCACACAATGCACATAGATTTATCTGGTTCACAACATACATCTCGGGTATGTTGCTACGTCTAGTCTCAAGCTCCTCTCTAGGACTTGAGATCCTATTACTTCCTATAATAAAAACTCCTTCAATAGGCGAAGAAGCATTTACAAAGTTTTACAGACAAACTTTCAACTATTCTCAACTAATTATCTTGGACAACAAGTTCTCAGCTCCCTCCTCAAGCTTAGTTGTACCTTTCTTTTGAGTTCGGTTATATTCTATGATCCGACTTTGAAACAACAGTCTCTTTATCACCTCACAAGTACACTAGAAACCCAACTCCCAGTTGACCTCTCTAAGACTCTGGTATTAGTCAAAGAATTACTCTTCTTTCTCACAGGTATATAATAAACTAACTCTACCTTTTCCTTTTTTTTAAAAAAGATTTAATAGAGATATGCTTTTAAAATAAGCAGATAACAATTATAGATCAAATAATTATATAAAAGTTCAATAACTTTTATATGTGTGAAATGTGCTTCCGTGTAAACAGATGTGATTTTCAGCTCTATTATAAAAGTTTGTGTAACTATTATAATTGTATAAAAATACTTCTTGATTAAGTAAATAGATCAAGTTTAGTTTAGCTCAAAAGTGCTTCTGTATAAACAGATATAAAGTTTAATGCAATTTTATAAAGAATTATTTATTCTTATAATAAAGAATGTGTTTCTATGGAAAACAAATTCTAACTTTAACTTCAGATATTGTCCTACAAGTATTTTATGAATGAATTTATGTTCAAATACTTGAGATTAACATATAATGAATAAATCTGTTAAACAATAGTTATCAAGTATAATGAATGAGTCAGTTAAACAATAATTGATATAACAAATATACTTGTTTAACTCAAAGAATATATTATGTGAATAATTATAAATAAGGCCACTTAAGATTTTAAAGACCGTTTGAATAATTCACACTATCATTTGCTCAAGAGTGAAAAAATTCAAATTTTATCGGTATCTAAGTACTGACAAAATTTATAGTTTCACAATTAATTTATATAAATATTTTCGATAGATCACTTAGATTTTAAAATCCGGTTCGAATGATTCACTCTATCAGATGAATATCTCGGGTTTGTTTTTAATTATCAAGTATTGATCCACTTTACGATATTTATATAAATAATATCAATAAAAGGTCACTTAGAACCTTGAGCACTCATTCGGCTAATTCCTCACTTAAGAGGAATATCTTCGTTATAGTCTCGGTGTCTAAGTACTAACTTTTTATTTGATAAATAGATGAATATATATATATATATATATATATATATATATATATATATATATATATATATAATTGTGTGTAACAATTATATTAGTATATCTGTAAATCTAAATAAACAAGAGATAATTCAAATAACTTATCTCAAATACTTAGACTAATTTCCACTTCGCAAATTATTAGATCTTTGATAAGAAGAGAGAGAAAACTTATAATTTCCACTTTTTATGAATAAAGATTTAAATTTCTTTAAATATTATTTTTGAATAATAAGGTGTTGATTTGATATAATACTTTAATTATGGGTGAAATGTGCAAATTTTTTAAAGTAAGAAGGTTGTCATAAAATATTCGTTATGTCGGAGAATAATCGTTTTGGTCGGGGGATATTCTTTTTGTCGGGAATATCCGTACGAAGACACAATCATTGATGGACCACATAACGGAATAAATGTTGAATATAGAAAGCGGCAGAAATAACCTTTTATAAAAATAACAACAAAACTTTTACAGTTAAAACTGTTGATATACCTGGTGATTAAAGTACAATAATACGCGTGGTTGCACAGTGGCACACGGTATTGCAAAATATCTCTGATTATTAATTCTTACTTAAGAAGTCACTCAATAATTGATACAAAAAATTGCATAGTCTTTCATATTATTGATGCAATAATTGCTACAGTGATAATTGAATAGTAATTTACATTATTGATTTAATAATTATCACGACACAATAACTCATAATATTATATGATGTTATTAGATAACATTATTGATAATGTCTAAAAATTTATGTCGAGGAAAGGAGTTAGGTTATATAATTGCGCGCTAGTAAGGAGAAATCCTTATCAGGAAAAGCCCCTCTTTCCTGGGACGATCTGGTTCTCAATATCGTGAATCTATAATATTAATTAGAAATAATTATTGAAAAGTTATAAATAATGATGAATAAATAAAAATTGTTAATAAATATGATAAGTAAATATTTTTTTTAATTTGATATAAATGGACGAATTTTAGCATGAGAATTTGTTGAAAGTTTGGCATATTAATTTTTTGTGGAAACCATACTTTATCTTCTCATGATAAAATATTCCATAAGATATATATTATAATATATTATAATAGTATAATTTATAAATTATAATTGTTTAAATAGTAAACATGTGAAATAAATGAGGGAGTCCTCATTTGAATTTGAATTCTTCTTTTCAAAAGGTGTGTGCTGCATGATTTTCAAAAAAAATTGTGCGTATAAATTTTTTTTTCAGAAGTGGTGTGCTACACTTTCCTATAAATAGGCTGCTTAGTTAAACATTGAAGTCACACCAGAAATCAGAAAATTTCTCTCTATAATTTGAGCGTATTTCTTGTGAGAATAAAGATATTGTTGAGTGTTGATAGCAGTGCAAGATTTCCTCAACATAATCTTCGTTATTCCAGTCAAAACTACTTTCCTACTAAGGTAAAGGATTTTTTTCCCCGTAAAGGATATAAATGATTATCATTGGCCCGTAGTGCATAGATAATTCGTTGATTGGAAATAATTATTGATTGATATTAAAGGGTTAAAATATTGATGATGGACTTTTAAATCATGGAAGATAGTAGACATCATGTGTGACGCCCCCAAAACAGGTATACATCACCCATCTTGAGTCGCCAAATACATGGTATAAAATTCAAATATAACTTAATTATACAATAGTTGTGTAAAATACGACAAAACATAATCTAAGAGTTTTAATAAGAATATTGTCATCTAGACAATATCCACATTCAATGGAGTCCTCATTACATTTATTGTCATACTATTTAACAGAATAGTGTGGACTACTAATGCTGTCATCTGGACTGTCACTCTATTCCACGACTAGTCCCGGCTACGTTCTCATTTGCTGGAGAGAACAGTGAAGAGAGGATGAGCTCAATTAGCCTAGTAAGAAATATTATAACTAAGATAATGTAAAATAAATTATCATTAGTCTTCAACAATGATAAACTGATAAAATATAACAAACATCAACTTTAACTGCAGCAGAACAAGCACTACAGGCCACATTATCGAATATCCCTGCACTACGGGCCAAGGATATTCATTAAATCATCAATGGTCATGACTATACCGAATAATCCCTGGTCATAATCAATGCACTACAGGCCACTTAGGACTTTACCATATCATTTATAATATTATAGGTCATGATTATACCGAATGATCCCTGGTCATAATCATACCAAGTCCATCTATACACGTAAGCCAAAGATGACTTTCATCACAATATAAACATGAGGATGATGACAATGATATAAGCATTAATCAAACGAAAACAAGGATAAATATTAAAGACTTTAAATTTATCTAAATATTATCAATCACTTAATAAACTCATAATCTAATATTAATAATATTATAACAATATTTTAATCACTTCTTAAACTTATAAATAATTTATTTCAAATGTTAACACTTTACCAAATAATGTATTTAATCATTCAAAAATGCTATACTCATAAGATTTCATCACCAATGATCAAATCCCTCATCAAAAATCTGCATATATCCTATATAGGATTCCTAAGCCATAAAACCCTATTTTTCAATTTTGTTACTTCACATAACATATTTAATTCATTTACTCATACTAGTTCATTTTCATGAAAAATACCAAATTGGTCCCAAAAATAATTCTTTTCTAGGATTTAGCAGAATATAGGCCCATATTGAACATATTTTTCTCGGAAAGTTTTTAAAATTCATTTACTATTTTTCATATGGCCAAAACTGCCGAATATTTAGTTATTTATCATAAATTGTAATTTTGTCCAAAAATTCCGAAATTTACAGGGTATACTCATGTTATATACATGTACTCCCAATAAAATTTCACTAATTTTGGAGTTAACCACAAAGAGTTATAAGCGTTTATTTTTAAAATAGTCTTTTTCTCATAAAATCCATAACTCTTAATCTATACATCCAAAAATTACCATTTGGATACAATCTAGAAAACTCATCAAATTATCATTTTAAATTTTTTCAGAATTTTTAAGGGTCAAAAAAATTATGAAACTGCCCCTGGCAGAAGAAACCCCTTTTGAATGAAAATACTATTCATATGAATACAAAGGATCATTCACAATGCATGCGATAATCCACATAGACATGTTATTTCAACAGAATAATAAAGAATGGAATAACAGAAGAATTCACCATGCATGCGATAGACCGCACAGACAGGTTATTCTCAACAGAATAGTAAAGAATGGAACCAGGTCATGCGTGTCTATGATATTCCAACAGAATAATAAAGAATGGAATCGGGTAATGCGTAAACAGCACAGACATGATATTCTAACAGAATAATAAAGTATAGAATAACAACAGAATTCTCCAGGCATGCGATTGACCGCACAAACAGGTTATTCCAACAGAATAATAAATAATGGAATAATTGAATAATTTCACCATGTATGCAGTACTTCGCATAGACAGGTTATTCCAACATAATAATAAGGAATGGAATAACAATAGCTCTCTTCATGAATACAAAAGAAATAATACCCCTTACTATGATAATAATATCCCTTACTATAATAATAATATCTCTTGCTATAATAATAATATCCCCTACATTAGAACAAACTGGATATTGGAATAGTGAGGTAGCAGACTTCTCTTCTTCTTTCTCTCTATAATTTCTCTCTATAATAATTGCTCTAAAGCTTTAGTGAATTGGTGAGAAATGAAGGAAGAATGAGCTTCTATTTATAGAAAAATATAGTTTCAATAATTACACGTTTGGGGCTCGAAATATTACAGTACAATACCTTCAACTTTTCTTTCATTTTTAATTTAGTCCTGCAAGTATTATCAAACTTTCACCACCTCCCCTAATAGTAAATAATGTGAATCAATAGTTCAATCATGTGAATCAATAGTTATAATCATGTGAAAATACGAATTATAGTATAGTCTCCATCTATACCTCCATTTTTAACTTAGTCATACAAGTATTATCAATCTTGCACCACCTCCACTAATAGTACATGAATGTGAATCAATAGTACACACATTTGAATAAATAGTTATAATCATGTGAATTAATAGCAATTAATTGCTCATTTATTCGATTAATTACCCAATTGGTCAATATAACCTCTAGACATCAATTATTATCGAAATAAATGTCGATTTCCACTAACACTAACAATCCCAACACAATGGAAATATTTTTCTCAAAAATTTTATTTTTTAAATTTCAAAGTTTGACTTTTTCTGAAAAATTCAATTGTTGACTTTTTTGACTAAAAAGTCAATCCCGACAAATTTTGTGTTTATAGTCTATTTTTACTAATTTCATCGTTTCGGACTCAAATATCACATCCGTGTCTCCAAATTCAACTCCGAACTTAAATTCAATTTTTAATAACATACAGCATTAATATTATAACTCACAATATTTAACAAACAGGTCGTTCCCAGGAAAGAGGGGGCTTTCCGATAAGGATTTCTCCTTATTGGCGCGCAATTAGATGATTAAACCTCTCCTTGACAGAACTTCTAGACATTGTAATTATTGCAATTTAATAATATGAATAACTTTGTCATCTCAATTATTGATTTAATAATATAACATTTTATGCAGATGATACTGTGACAATAATCGAATCAATAATATGAGAGATATGATGCAGCAATTACTGTAACAATAATTGAGTATAACTGAGTGACTTCTCACGTAAACATTAATAATCAATGTCGTGTGCAACTATGCAATCACACGTATTACTGTACTTTTACTACCGAGTAGTTAACAGTTTTAACGGTAACACTTTCCCTGTTATTTTTATAAAAAGATAATTTTGTCGTTTTCTTACTATGATAATATTTCTGTTGTGGGGTCCACCAATGATTGTGCCGTCCTACGGATATTCTCAGATAAAAAGAATATTCCCCGACCAAACGAATATTTTATAACAACTTGCATACTTTGAAAAATTTTCAAATATCACCCCTAACTTTAACCTTTTATCAGTTTAACCATTTACTAAATAGAATAATTATAAAAAAATTGAATACTTTCATTTCATAAAATTTGGGGTCTCACAATCTCCTCTCCTTATGAAATTTTGCCCTCGAAATTTACGTACCTGGTAGTTCGAAGAGATGAGAATACCTTGCTTTCTTTTCAGGTTCTACATTCCCGATTATATCCTCTGTATCATGATTTTTCCATTGCTCATCTCCTGTATTTCAGATTTCATTCTAGAATATATCGTTAAAATAAAGGTTAATTGACATATCACATATTATCCCTATACTCTGACCGACCAATTAAATACCAAATAAACTTAGGTAGGTCATACTAGCGAAGGAATTCCCCGTCTCTCCCCTCTTAGTTCTTGTCTCACATCTCAGCCAGGGATCATATCCCTAAGCTTTTATACCAACTGTGAAGCCCCCAAAATAGGTATGCGTCACCCATCTTAAGTCACCAAATACATGGTATAAAATTCAAATATAACTTAATTATACAACAGTTGTGTAAAATATGACAAAACATAATCTAAGAGTTTTAATATGAATATTGTCATCTAGACAATATCCACACTCAATGGGGTCCTTATTACATTATTGTCACACTATTTAACAGAATCGTATGGACTACTAATGCTATCATCTGGACCGTCACTCCATTCCCCGACTAGTCCCGGTTACGTTCTCATTTCCTGAAGAGAACAGTGAAGAAAGGGTGAGCTCAACTAGCCCAGTAAGAAATATTATGACTAAGATAACGCAGAATAAATTATCATTAGCCTTCAATAATGTTAAACTGATAAAATACAATAGACATCAAGTTTAACTACAGCGGAATAAGCAATCCATTAGAAGAGTCAAGTAGAGCATAAAATCTACTATCTTCTATGATTTAAAAAGTTTTTCATCAACTTTATTGCTGAGACTCAGTTTAATAAATAAACCACATCATCGAATCATCCCTGCACTACGGGCCAAGGATATTCATTAAATCATCAATGGTCATGACTATACCGAATAATCCCTAGTAATAAGCATACCAAAAATTATCCATCAATGCACTACAGGCCATTGAGGACTTTTGCCACATCATTTTAACATTACAAGTCATGATTATACCGAATGATCCCTGGTCATAATCATACCAAGTCCATCTATGCACGTAAGCCAAAGATGACTTTCATCACAATATAAGCATGATGATGATTACAATGATATAAGCATTAATCAAACGAAAACAAGGATAAATATTAAAGACTTTAAATTTATCTAAATATTATCAATCACTTAATAAGCTCATAATCTAATATTATTAATATTATAACTATATTTTAATCACTTTTTATACTTATAAACAATTTATTTCAATTGTTTACACTTTACCAAATAATGCATTTAATCATTCAAAAATGTCATACTCATAAGATTTCATCACCAATGATCAAATCCCTCATTAAAAATTTACATATATCCTATATAAGATTCCCAAGCCATAAAATCCTATTTTCCAATTTTGTTACTTCACATAACATATTTAATTCATTTACTCATAACTAGTTCATTTTCATGAAAAATACTAAATTAGTCCCAAAAATATTTCTTTTCTTGGATTTAGCAGGATATAGTCACATACTGAACATATATATTTTTTCGGAATTTTAAAAATTTATTTACTATTTTTTCATATGGCCAAAACTGCCGAATATTTAGTTATTTATCATAAATTGTAATTTTGTCCAAAAATTCCGAAATTTACAAGGTATACTCCTGTTATATACATATACAAGGTATACTCCTGCCATTTTGGACACAATCTAGAAAACTTATCAAATTATCATTTCAAATTTTTCCAGAATTTTTGAGGGTCAGAAAAATTACGAAACTTCCCCTGGAAGAAACCCCTTTGAATAAAAATACTATTCATATGAATACAAATGATCATTCACCATGCATGCGGTAATCCACATAGACAGGTTATTCCAACATAATAATAAAGAATAGAATAACAGAAGAATTCACCATACATGCGATAGACCGCACAGATAGGTTATTCTCAACAGAATAATAAAGAATGGAACCAGGTCATGCGTAAACCGCACAAACAGGATATTCCAATAGAATAATAAAAATGGAATCGAGTCATGCGTAAACTGCACAGATAGGATATTTCAACAGAATAATAAAGAATGGAATAACAACAAAATTCACCAGGCATGCGATAGACCGAACAGACAGGTTATTCCAACAGAATAATAAATAATGGAATAATAGAATAATTTCACCATGTATGCGGTACTTTGGATAGACATGTTATTCCAACATAATAATAAGGAATGGAATAACAATAGCTCTCTTCATGAATACGAAAGAAATAATACCCCTTACTATAACAATAATATCCCTTACTATAATAATAATATCCCTTACTATAATAATAATATCCCTTACCTTAGAAGAAACTGGATATTGAAATAGTGAGGTAGCAGACTTCTCTTCTTCTTTCTCTCTATAATTTCTCTCTATAATAATTGCTTTAAAGATTTAGGGAATTGGTGAGAAATGAAGGAAGAATGAACTTCTATTTATAGGAAAATATAGTTTAGATAATTTCACATTTTGGGGCTCGAAATATTACAGTACAATACCTTCAACTGTTTTTTTCATTTTTAATTTAGTCTTGCAAGTATTATCAAACTTGCACCACCTCCCATATCACCCTTAACTTTAACCTTTTATCAATTTAACCATTTCTAAATAGAATAATTATAAAAAAATTAAATACTTTCATTTCATAAAATTCGGGGTCTCACATCATGTCCTACTTGACTCTTTTACTAGATTGTTGTTTCCGCTGCAGTTGTTGATCTAAAACTTGTTGTTCATTGTATTCTATCAGATTTTTCGCTGTTGAGGACTAAGGACAATTTGTTCTAAATTATCTTAGTCATAATATTCTTTACTGGGCTAGTTGAGCTAAACCTTTTCCTTTTTGTTCCATTGTTCTTCTCAGGAGGCAAGAATATAGCTGGGACTAGTCGCAGTGTGGAGTGATGGTTTAAGACAGTCATTATAGCAGTCCTCACTATTTTTTAAAATAGTGTATCAATAATTGTAATGAGGACTTTATTTGAGTTTGGACATTGTCTACAAGATAATATTTATAAAACTCACAACACATGTGTTGTCGTATTTTGTATGACAGCTGTATTAATGAAGTTTGTAATTGGTTTCTGTACCATGTATTTGGCAACTCAGAATGGGTTGCGTGGACCTATTTTGGGGGCATCACAGTTGCTATTAGAGCTTAGGGATATGATCTCTGGTGGAGATTTGGGATTAGAAGTAGGAGGGGAGAGACAAGTAAAACCTTCGCCAATGTGTCCTACCTAAGCTTAATTATTATTTAATTGGTCGGTTGGAATATAGGGATAATATATGGCATGTTAATTTCTTAATTAACCCTTGTTTTGTGGCAGTAATTGAGAATGACATCTGAAAATTTTGAGATGAGCAATGGAGCACATGTGACCATTGAGACACCGATAATCAACAACCAAGATAATGTGCATCAAGAAGGCAATAATCCTTATATAAACAACAACACCGACCAAATGATGAATGATGAGATGTTGAGGAGTTTTCTACAATTCATGAAAAACCAGACAAGAAAGAATCTTGTTCAAAATGCAGTTGAAAGCAATGGCAACTCACGGATTGTCACTGCTAAGTAATTCAAGGAGTTGGGACCGCGGGAGTTTTTGGGAATGCCAGAGCCACTTAAGACAGAGGCATGGATTAAACAGATTACCAAGATATTTGATGTCTTGGAATGCACTGAAGAGCAAAAGGTTTCCTTTGCCACCCTCATGTTGCGCGGAGAGGCAGATTACTGGTTGGAATCTATAAAACGTACTCATCTATCCGCACTTAAGATGTCTTGGGAGAAGTTCCAAGAATTATTTAACGACAAGTACTTTCTAGAAACTATTCATCACATGAAGGAGATGGAATTTATCAAACTGAAACAAACGAATATGGTTGTTTCACAGTACGAGGCTATGTTTGCAGAGTTATCTCGATTTGGATCCCATTTGGTAGATAACGAGGAGCGAATGACGCGAATATTTCTGAGAGGTTTGAAACCCAAAATTCGTCAACATCTTATCTCTCATAAACTTTGCTTGTATTCATATGTACTGAATAGGGCTTATGTAAGACCCCAACTTTTATGAATAAAGAATAATTTTCTCGAAATATATTTTTTAATATTATGTTGTGGATTTGATATAATGTAATAGTTGTGGGTAATATTTACAAATTTTGCGAAGTAAACAAGTGGTTATATAATATTCGATTGGTCGGGGAATATTTGTTTTAACAGGGAATATTCGTACGATGACACAATCATTGGTGGACCCCACAAAGGAAGTATTGTCGTAGTTAGAAAACGACAGAATTATCTTTTTATAAAAATAACGGCGGAAGTTTTACCGTTAAACTGTTGAACTACCCGGTAGTAAAAGTACAGCAATACGCGTGGTTACATAGTAGCACACGGTATTGATTATTGATGCTTACAAGAGAAGTCACTCAGTTATACTCAATTATTGCTACAGTAATTGATGCATCATATCTCTCATATTATTGATTCAATTATTGTCACAGTATCATCTGCATAATATCTTATATTATTAAATCAATAATTGAGACAAAAAAGTTATTCATATTATTAAATTGCAATATTTACAATGTCTAGAAGTTCTGTCAAGGAGAGGTTTGGTCATCTAATTGCGCACCAATAAGGAGAAATCCTTATCGGAAAGCCCCCTCTTTCCTGGGAACGACCTGGTTGTTAAATATTGTGAGTTATAATATTAATGATGAATAATTTTGTGTTGATTAAAGATGAATTTGATAGTTCCATTGTGTTGGGATTATTAGTGTTAGTGGAAATCGACATCTATTCCGATGATAATTGATGTCTGGGGGTTATATTGATAAAACGGGTAATTAATCGAATAAATGAGCATTTAATTGCTACTAATTCACATGATTATAACTATTTGTTCACATGTGTGTACTATTTAATCACATTCATGTACTATTAGGGGAGTTGGTGTAAGATTGATAATACTTGCATGACTAAGTTTAAAATGGAGGTATAGATAGAGGTACTATACTGTAATTCATATTTTCACATGATTATAACTATTGATTCACATGATTGAACTATTGATTCACATTATTTACTATTAGGGGAGGTGGTGCAAGTTTGATAATACTTGCAGGACTAAATTAAAAATGAAAGAAAAGTTGAAGGTATTGTATTGTAATATTTCGAGTCCCAAAACGTGCAATTATCGAAACTATATTTTTCAATAAATAGAAGCTCATTCTTCCTTCATTTCTCACCAATTCACTAAAGCTATATAGCAATTATTATAGAGAGAAAGAAGAAGAGAAGTTTTCTACCTCGCTATTCCAATATCCAGTTTCTTCTAAGGTAAGGGGTATTATTTCTTTCATATTCATGAACAGAGTTATTGTTATTCCATTCCTTATTATTATGTTAAAATAACCTGTCTATGCGAAGTACTGCATACATGGTGAAATTCTTCTATTATTCCATTCTTTATTATTTTGTTGGAATATCCTGTCTGTACGGATTACGCATGACCTAGTTTCGTTCTTTATTATTTTTTTAGAATATCTCGTCTGTGCGGATTACGCATGACCTGGTTCCATTTTGTATTATTCTGTTAGAATAACCTGTCTGTGCAGTTTATCGCATGCCTGGTGAATTCTGTTGTTATTCTATTCTTTGTTATTCTGTTGGAATATCCTATCTGTGCGAATTACGCATGACCTAGTTCCATTCCTTATTATTCTGTTGGGAATAACCTATCTGTGCGGTCTATCGCATGCATGGTGAATTCTTCTATTATTCCATTCTTTATTATTCTATTGGAATAACCTATCTATGTGGATTACCGTATGCATGGTGAATTATCCTTTGTATTCATTCCTTATTAAATTGTAGAAATGATCTGTCTACGTGGATTACCGCATGGCGGGTGAAAATCCATTTGCAGTTTCGAAATTTTTTTTGACCCTCAAAAATTCTAGAAAAATTTGAAATGATAATTTGATGAGTTTTCTATATTGTGTCCAAAGATGACAATTTTTGGATGTATAGATTAAGAGTTATGGATTTTTATGGGAAAATACTATTTTAAAAGTAAACCCTTATAACTCCTTGTGGTTAACTCCAAAATTGGTGAATTTTTTATTGGAAGTACATGTATATAACAGAAGTATACCCTGTAAATTTCCGAATTTTTGAACAAAAGTACAATTTATGATAAATGTCTAAATATTCGGTAGTTTTGGCCGTATGAAAAATAGTAAATGAATTTTAAAAATTCAGAGAAAAATATATGTTCAATATAGGACTATATTCTACTAAATCCCAGAAAAGAAATATTTTTGGGACTGATTTGGTATTTTTCATGAAAATGAACTAGTTATGAGTAAATGAATTAAATATGTTATGTGAAATAACAAAATTGGAAAATAGGATTTTATGGCTTGGGAATCCTATATAGGGTATATGCATATTTTTTGATGAGGGATTTGATCATTGGTGATGAAATCTTATGAGTATGACATTTTTGAATGATTAAATGCATTATTTGATAAAGTGTAAACAATTGAAATAAATTATTTATAAGTTTAAGAAGTGATTAAAATATTGTTATAATATTAATAATATTAGATTATGAGTTTATTAAGTGATTGATAATATTTGGATAAATTTAAAGTCTTTAATATTTATCATTATTTTTGTTTGATTAATGCTTATATCATTGTCATTATCCTCATGCTTATATTGTGATGAAAGTCATTTTGTGCTTACGTGCATAGATGGACTTGGTATGATTATGACCAGGGATTATTCGGTATAATCATGACCATAATGTGATGAATGATGTGGTGAAAGTCTTCAGTGGCCTGAAGTGCATTGATGGACATTTTTTGGTATGATTATGACCAGGGATTATTCGGTATAGTCATGACCATTGATGATTTAATAAATATCTTTGGCCCGTAGTGCAGGGAAGATTCGATGATATGGTTTATTTTTTAAGCTGAGTCTCAGCGATAAAAATTGATGAAAACATTTTAAATCATAAAAGATAGTAGATCTCATGCTCTACTTGACTCTTTTAATGGATTGCTTATTCTGCTGCAGTTAAACTTGATGTCTATGGTATTTTATCAGTTTAACATTGTTGAAGGCTAATGATAATTTATTCTGCATTATCTAAGTCATAATATTTCTTACTGGGCTACTTGAGCTCACCATTTCTTCACTGTTCTCTTCAGGAAATGAGAACGTAGCCGGGACTAGTCGGAGAATGGAGTGATGGTCCAGATGATAGCATTAGTAGTCCTCACTATTCTGTTAAATAATGTGACAATAAATGTAATGAGGACTCCATTGAGTGTGTATATTGTCTAGATGACAATATTCTTATTAAAACTCTTAGATTATGTTTTGTCAAATTTTACACGGCTGTTGTATAATTAAGTTGTATTTGAATTTTGTACCATGTATTTGGCAACTCAAGATGGGTGATGTATACCTGTTTTGGGGGCGTCACAGCTTAGTTATTGGAGCAGGATTATGAGTCAGCTCAACCAAAAGACACCAGCCGGCAGCACGATAATAGTCATACCAGTGGCAAAAATCATCGAAGCAGTGATAACCAACGTGCAAAAAATGGTAACCATTTCTGTGGTAATCGTGACCAAGATAATAGAAGAGGTGAGACAAGTGAAAATTTCAAAAGAGAAGATTCAACAATGACGGGAAGACATCGACAGCAGCACCAGCAACAGCAACAAATTCTAGGGGAAGAGAACGACCGCCAATTAGATGCTACAGATGCGGAGAGGAGGGACATATAATTCCAAACTGTTCGCAGCCCTCCAAGGTGTGCTTAAGTTGTGGAAAGGATGGTCACATAGCCTTATTTTGTCCTGTAGCGAAGTCAAGTCCAGTTGGGACAGTGGCACCAAAGGCGGCTACAGACAAAACAAAGTCGGTGGTTCAAGGGAGAGCGTTTGTTATGACGTCCCTAAAAGTGAATAACCTGAACAAAATTATCACGGGTAAAGCTAATTATAAACTCTTACAAAGTCTATACCTTATTAGATACCGGTTCTACCTATTCTTTTATTTCACCTGCTTGTGCTTAACGTTTGAACTTGACCCCTGAGAAATTAGACTTTGAATTATCTGTTGAAACTCAATTAGGAGAAACATTCATTACATCCACTTTTTATAAATCTTGCTTGATTCAAATTGGCACCAACACATTACTTGTTGATCTCATCTCTTTAAAAATACTTACATTTGATGTGATTTTAGGGATTGATTGGTTAACTACTCATCATGCTAAAATTGATTATTTTCGTAAAGTAGTTAGTTTTCAAATTCCTAACCAACCTGTTATGCGAATTCAAGCAACCAAACCACTAAAGTCAATCACTGTCATATCAAGCCATAAAGCCATTTCCAAAACCCCATATCAAAAAATAGATGTCAAGCTTTTTTAGCTCATGTCATGGATTTAAACAAAAATACGTCAGATTTGAATAATATTTCTGTTGTTAATGAATTTCCTGACGTATTTCTTGAGGAACTTCCTAGCCTACCTCCAGAGTGTGATATCGAATTTTTTATTGTCCTTGAACCCGGTACAAAACCCATTTCCAAAACCCCATATCGAATGAATCCTATTGAACTTCCGGAGTTAAAAACCCAACTACAGGAGTTGTTAGACATTGGTTTCATTCGTCCTAGTACATCTCCTTGGGGTACTCCAATTTATTCATAAAAAAGAAAGATAGGAGTATACGACTTTGCATTAACTATCAGGAGTTGAACCATGTCACCATCAAAAATAGGTACCCACTACCTCACATTGATGACCTGTTTAACTAGTTGCAAGGTGATACATACTTCTCAAAGATTGATCTTCATTCTTGATATCATTAGTTAAAGATTAAAACTGATGACATTCCAAGGACTGCTTTCAGGATTCAGTACGAACATTATGAATTCCTAGTCATGTTTTTTGGATTGACTAATGCTCATGCGGCCTTCATGGATATGATGAATCGAGTATTCAAAGAATATTTGGATCATTTTGTGGTTATCTTTATTGATGATATCTTCATTTACTTCAAAAGTCTTGAAGATCATGAGCAACACTTGAGGCTGATACTCCAAAAACTTCGTGAAACCAAGCTATACGCTAGGTTGAAGAAATGCTAGTTCTGGCTTGAGGAAGTAGCATTCCTTGGGAACGTGGTATCGAAGTATGGAATATCAGTTGACCCAGTAAATATTGAAGCGATACAAAGTTGGGAGCAACCTAAGTCAGTAACCGAAGTACGTAGCTTTCTGGGCCTAGTTAGTTATTATCAGAGATTCATGGAAGGATTTTCTCGAATCGCTACTCCATTAACTCAACTGACTCAAAAAAAATACAAAATTCAGATAAAGCGAGGAATGTGAGAAGAACTTCAAAGAACTCAAAAGGAGACTCATTTTAGCACCTGTTCTGAAAATACCATCAGGTTCAGAGGGATTTTTCATCTACAACGATGCTTCCGATAGAGGATTAGGATGTGTTCTCATGCAACATAGGAAAGTCATAGCCTATGCCTCACGACAACTCAAAGAATATGAGAGGAATTATCCTACTCATGATCTAGAGTTGGCAGCAGTCGTTTTTGCGCTATAGATCTGGAGGCACTACCTGTATGGGGAGAAAGTGGAGATCTATACAGATCATAAAAGCCACAAATATTTTTTCACCCATAAGGAATTCAATATGCGGCAACGATGTTGGCATGAGCTGTTGAAAGATTACGACAATACTATTCAATATCATCTTGGAAAAGAACGTGGTAGCTGACACGTTGAGTAGAATATTATATGCGGGTACGAGTGCGATGTTGTTAACGCAAAGACCAATTTTGTATGACTTATAAAGGATGGAGATAGAGTTAAAAACTTCAGGGACCCACGTGATGACGTCAAATATATGAGTAAAACCAACTTTAATCGATAAAGTTAAAGCTACTCAAACTACATACCTAGAACTGATGAGTATGAAGAAGAAAGTACAAGAAGGTGCTATTCCAGAAGCAAGAATCGACAAAGAAAGAATACTTTGAGTCAACTCCAGACTTTGTGTTCCTAACGACTTTGAATTAAAGTATAAAATCATAATGGAGGCACACAATAGACCGTTTGCAATTCATTTTGGGAGTACCAAAATGTATCATGATCTTCGACATACATTTTGGTGGAGTAATATGAAAAGAGAGATCGCGGAGTTTATCTCAAGGTGTTTAACTTGTCAACGTGTTAAGGCGAAGCATCAAGTACCAAAAGGTCCATTACAACCACTTGAAATTCTAGAATGGAAGTGGGAGCACATCATCATGGATTTCGTTACCGGTCTTCCCAAGGTTTCTCAAGGCATAAATGTAATTTGGGTCATTGTCGATAGATTAACCAAGTCTGCTCATTTCTTGCCTATACAAGAAACTTAATTAGTCACTTGAACGTCTTGCTCGTATGTACATAAATGAGATTATGAGATTGCATCGTATGCAAGTATCCATAGTTTCTAATCGAGACCCAGGGTTCACTTCACGATTTTGGGTCAGTTTGTAGAAAGCTATGGGCACAGTTTTACGATTCAGTTTTGCATATCATCCCAAGATGGATGGTCAATAGAAGAGGACTATTCAAACTCTTGAAGATCTATTCAGACTCTGTGTCCTAGACTTCAATGGAAGTTGGGACAAGTACTTACCATTGGTGGAATTCTCCTACAACAACAATTATCAAGCAAGTATAGGCATGGCTCCATTCGAGGCGTTGTATGGACGAAAGTATCGTTCTTCAATATGCTGGGACGAGGTGGGTGAAACAACGTTGTTGGGACCAAAAATGGTATGCATGACTACGGAAAAGATTCAAATGATCCGGCAACATATACAAACCACACAAGATCGACAAAATAGTTATGTTGATCTTCATCGAAGGGACGTGGAATTTAATGTTGGAGATCATGTATTGTTACGTGTTGCTCCATGTAAAGGAGTTACGAGATTCGAAAAGAGAGGAAAGCTCAACCCTCGATTTATTGGTCCATTTGAAATCCTCGATTGAGTAGGAACTGTAGCCTATAGACTCGCTTCACTGCCAAGTATGTCTCGTGTTCATAACATTTTCCACATATCCATGCTACGTAAATATAAGAAAGACCCGAGCCACATTATTGAATTAGAACTAGATGAGATAGTAGAAGATTTAATGTATGAAGAGGTACCTGTTAAAATCTTGGATAAGAAGGAACATATTCTACGCTCAAAGGTTATATACCTTAAGTCAAAGTTTTATGGAGAAGCCAAGATATTGAGGAAATGACCTAGGAGTTAGAATCTAAAATTAAAACAAGGTATCCTCACCTCTTTGACATACCAGGTACGTACATTAATTTTGAGGACGAAATTTTATAAGAAGGGGAGGTTGTAAGACCCCAACTTTTTATGAATAAAGATATAATTTTCTTTAAATATTATTTTTGAATAATAAGGTGTTGATTTGATATAATGCTTTAGTTATGGGTGAAATATAATAATTTTGAAAAGTAAGCAAGTGGTCATTAAATATTCGTTTTGGTCGGGGGATATTCTTTTTATCAGGAATATCCGTACGACGGCACAATCATTGGTGGACCACATAACGGAATAACTGTCGGATATAGAAAGCGACAGAAATAACCTTTTTATAAAAATAACGACAAAAAATTTACCTTTAAAACTGTTGATATACCCGGTGATAAAAGTACAATAATACGCGTGGTTGCATAGTGGCACACGGTATTGCAAAATATCTCTGATTATTAATTCTTACGTAAGAAGTCACTCAATAATTGATACAATAAAATTGCATAGTCTTTCATATTATTGATGCAATAATTGCTACAATGATAATTGAATAGTAATTTATATTATTGATTCAATAATTATCACGACACAATAACTCATAATATTGAAATGATGTTATTCAATAGCATTATTGATAATGTCTAAAAGTTCTGTCGATGAAAGAGGTTAGGTTATATAATTGCGCGTCAGTAAGGAGAAATCCTTATCGGAAAGCCCCCTCTTTTCTAGGAACGATCTGATTATCAGAATCATGAATCTATAATATTAATAAGAAATAATTATTGAAAAGTTGTAAATAATTGATGAATAAATAAAAATTGTTAATAAATATGATAAGTAAATATTTTTTTAATTTAATATAAATGGAGGAATTTTAGCATGAGATATTTGTTGAAAGTTTGGCATATTAATTTTTCTGTGGAACCATAATTATCTTCTCTGATAAAATATTCATTAAGATATATTATTATAATATATTATAATAGTATAATTTATAAATTATAATTGTTTAAATAGTAAAACATGTGAAATAAATGAGGGAGTCCTCATTTTGAATTTGAATTCTTTTTTTCAAAAGGTGTGTGCTGCATGATTTTCAAAAAATAATGTGCGTATAATTTTTTTTTCAGAAGTGGTGTGCTACCACTTTCTTATAAATAGGCTGCTTAGTTAAACAATGAAAGTCACACCAGAATCAAAAAATTTCTCTCTATAATTTGAGCGTATTTCTTGTGAGTATAAAGATATTTTTGAGTGTTGATAGCAGTGCAAGATTTCCTCAACATAATCTTCGTTATTCCAGTCAAAACTACTTTCCTATTAAGGTAAAGGATTTTTTTCCCCGTAAAGGATATTATTTTCTTTCAATACTCGTAAATAATATTATTTCCTTCCATACTCGTAAGGGATATCATTTTCTGTCATACTCCATATCATGTAAGTGATATTATTTTGTCTCATATTCCTAAATTTAAACGTACTATTATAAGTATTGTTTCTATAATTTCTGAAATGATTAGAAATTTCTTAAGGATTGTGCTTCATCTAATATCATTTCACTGGAATATTGGTCTAAAATTTCGTATTAAATTTTAAATTTTTTTCATGTCTAGGTACTATTCATACGGTACTATTCATGGGCACTATTCATGGGTACTGTTCACAACAAAATTTAATTTCTTTTCTTTGTCCAAGTCATCTTTTATGAATCTTATTCTTGAAATTGAATCCATGTTATGGTCTCACTTGATTCATTCTTATTGTCATTATCATAATTCTCAGACTTAAATTATGTTGAAAATTATCTTTGGCCCGTAGTGCAAAGTTGAACTGTTGATTGATGAATATCTTTGGCCGTAATGCAAAGATAAACTGTTGATTGATATCTTTGGCCCGTAGTGCAAAGATGGACGAGTGTTTGACATGATCATGATCACTGGTGATACAAGTGATTATCTTTGGTCCGTAGTGCATAGATAATTCGTTGATTGAAAATAATTATTGATTGGTGTTACAAGGATAAAATATTGATGATGGACTTTTAAATCATGAAAGATAGTAGACATCATGCCCTACTTGAATCTTCTAATGGATTGTTGTTTCAACTGCAGTTGTTGATCTAAAAATTTTTGTCTATTGTATTATATCAAATTTTTTCCTGTTGAGGACTAAGGATAATTTGTTCTACATTATCTTAGTCATAATATTCTTTACTAGGCTAGTTGAGCTCACCCTTTTCCTTTTTGTTCCATTGTTCTTCTCAGGAGGTGAGAATATAACTTGGACTAGTCGGGGTGTGGAGTTATGGTTCAAGACGGTCATTATAGCAGTCCTCACTATTTTTGTAAAATAGTGTATCAATAATTATAATGAGGACTTTATTTGAGTTTGGATATTGTCTACAAGACAATATTTGTATTAAAACTCACAGCACATGTGTTGTCGTATTTTGCATGACATTTGTATTAATGAAGTTTGTAATTCTGTACCATATATTTGGTAACTCAGAATGAGTTGTGTGGGCCTATTTTGGGGGCGTCACAAAGCTTCTTAGAGAAAGAGTATGTAGGCAAGGAGAGTAAGTTTTTAAAGTGAATTGACAAGGCAAAATGAATGAAAGCACCTCCTATTTATAGATTTTTAAAGCTGGGGGCGAAAAGTTAATTTTGAAAATCAATGGCTAGAATTGCTTGGATTTATATTTAATGGTCCGAATGAAGTAAAAAAGAAGTTCACACGGATTGCTTCAATAAAAGCTTTACTTTCAATTTTAGCCCATTAGAAATGTTAACTTCTTATTGCATTAAATGACCATAACATAACTCTCAATACATGAAAAAGAAA
The DNA here is from genome assembly GCA_020205505.1 of Panax japonicus. Taxonomy (NCBI): domain Eukaryota; kingdom Viridiplantae; phylum Streptophyta; class Magnoliopsida; order Apiales; family Araliaceae; genus Panax; species Panax japonicus. The sequence goes on from CM035098.1 coordinate 45,963,485, forward strand.
ATTAGACGTGTCTCAAAATGGTTGTCCCGATTTAAACTCCCAACATGTGCTCGGTCAAAAAGAGAGTATAAGTCTTAACTCATTATTCATATGGTACATGCATACATATGATATACATATATGGGTACATACTTATATTAAATATATATATATATATAGAGAGAGAGAGAGAGAGAATCATGATCAGGTCCGGACTCCCGGACCTGACTAAAATCCGGACCATTTTTTTTTGTTTTTTTAAAACAACTAAAAAAAGTTTAATATTTTATGGAACTAGAATTTTTACATAATGCAGTGTTTTGGGTGTGATTTAGATAAATATAACAAAACATGTTTTGTAAAACACTGTATTATGTATCTAAATCACACCCAAAATACCGTATTATGTAAAAATTCCAGTTCCATAAAATATTAAACTTTTTTTAGTTTTTTTAAAAAAAAATAAAAAAAAGGTCCGTATTTTTATAAAATTCGGGATCCCAAACTAGATCCGGACTAATATATATATATATATATATATATATATATATATATATATATATATATAATTTTAAAGTTCCAAGCGTGTATGTGATCATTTGTTAAAAAAATGTGCCCCTAAAATTATTTTGAAAAAAATAGGAGTTCTCCTTATCTTAGGAAATGTTACTTTATGAACTAATGTATTTAACACTTGATATTTAAATTATCAAGGTCAATAAAATTAATTTAATGAGATTTAGAAATTATTTTAGGACAAAGAAAATAGGATAATTAAAATAATTATAATATAAAACCTATGGAGATGATTCTAATATTTTTCTTAGCCTAATTACTATTTATTGTTATCATCAAAATAATCCTAAAAGTTGGAGACCTATCAAGATATTGTAAAGTAACTCCAAAATTGTTCAATAAAGTCTAGATCGTAAAGTTAGCCTTAGAATCATAAAACATCTTTTGTAAAACTGACCATAAAGCTAAAGGTTATTGTAAAGGTTGCCTACGTACCATGGATATAAGTTTAAGGCCAAACAAGAAGAAGTTGATAGCAGAAGGACATATTCTTAAGATATCTGAGTATAGTCCTCACAAAAGGAATATCTAGAAGGTCTCTTTAAAGGTTACATTACAAATATACTCTGGTTGATTATAAAGCTTAAAACAGTTCTCAGAGTAATCAGAAGTTCAGAAAGTAGTAGCAGATAATGTAAAGCATTCAGAGTTAAACAGATAATAGATCTGTTTTGTGTATCGAAGAGCTGCTATAGTGTTCGAAGATCAAAGAGAAATCTACAATACAAACCTAAACAACATAAAACAATCAGATAGTAGAACAAAAGTAAAAGTCATAATCATAGTGATAATACAAAGCATAAGTCTAAGATTTCCATCACTCTACTATCAACAAAAAGTTGAGTAAAACGCAGAGCTCAACTCTACGTTTCTTAAGACACCAAATCGTAAAGCCAATTCAGGTCTGACAAAAGGACTGACAATGGAATGTTGCAAGTTGAAGATCTCGGTATCAAACTATATTTCTTTGGTAGAGATCAAAGATGTGTCTACTGGATTGTTTGCTAAAATTTACATGTCAAGGAAGTAAGAAAAGCCGCAATGAGATGTGACAAGTCCTAAGGCAGAGAGTACGCTGACACAACAGCTCCAAAAAGTAAACAACATGGATATCAAAGTAAATGTTCATTAAATGCTCTAATGGACATTTCACAATAGAAGGATTCAAAAGATCTATAAAAGGAGATATCATTCAAAATAGAAGGTGATAATGATGGGCATTAAACGACTAATACAAGAAAAGAATCATCATCAGAAAAGAACATAGTTGAACAAGTAAAAACGTAGAGTAAGTTTCACTCTACAATCGAAGATATGTTCAAGGCTGCCAAAGTACAAAGAGAAGGAGATTAAGATGTTATCTTGGCAGCACAACAGAAGATTATGAGAAGTTGCTGAGTACTAAAAGAAGTTAAGCTTTAATGCAACTCTTAAAAATAAATCAAAGATGATCATATTCAAGGCTGCTAAGCACAAGAAAATATTGAGCTTAATGGAATAGCTTAACAACACATTAACTATGATCATGAGTAACTGCTAACTACAAGAAGAGAACGAACCTCAATGACAAAGTTTAGCAGTACCAAGAAGATGATCACAACAGTGGTGCTAAGTATCAAAAAATGAAGAGCTATCATGCCATCTTAGCAGCACTTTCAACATATTTCAATAATCAGGAATTGGGGTCGATGGATCCTGGTCTGTGTGACCGAATTGGGGTCAGAGGATCTTTGGTCTTAGTGACCAAATTTCCTAGTCTAAGTGACTCAATGCCGAGACTGTGACTCGAATGAAACTTTGTGGTTCATATGTAAAATATATGGTCTATTGAGCCTATATCCTTCGTGGAGTAGAAGAGTGGACTAGTAGTTGTTTAGTCTCCGAACCACTTAAATACCTCTTGTGTCATTTACTTTATGTCATTTATATTATGCACTTTATAACTGCTATATCTGCAATGTGTTTATACATCCACAAGACTTAATTTAGTTATGTGGTTTATATATTTTTAAGGGGCTTTTATAAAAGAATATTCCATTGTGCTTAATCAATCTGATTAACTAATTACTTGGTAATACATCTTTAATTAATCGACACATTTTAAAGATCTATTTAACCCCCTTCTAGATCACTAGTGTGCCTCTGGGAAATAACAGTGTTGAATGAAATCTAGAAGAGTAATACTAATTTTCACTTGTTTGAATATTTCTAGAATTTTATCTAATTGGGTTGACTGCTTGTTTTAAAAAGGCCTTTGAGGGAATAAGGCTTTTGGTTTAAAGATTTTTATATTTGACTCAGAAGATGTAGTTTAATCATTTTTTGACACATGTTTAATGGATGGGCCTATTGACTCAGAATTTATGGGCTTTTCAAGCTGGGTTGACTTTGAAGATAGATTATTAAATTCAACATTTAAATTTCTCTTCCTCATTATTAATGTCAATATGATTGTCAAAATAATTTTCAAACCTTAAAGAGATAACCGAATTCACATGATTGATTTGGTTGTTTTCAAGTGAATTATCGTGATAAGGATTTTGATTAGGGACTAAAAATTTTGGATAGATTTTGGGTTGACTAGGAAACTTACTTGTGACGCCCCCAAAACAGATATACATCACCCATCTTGAGTTGCCAAATACATGATACAAAATTCAAATACAACTTAATTATACAACAGTCGTGTAAAATACGACAAAACATAATCTAAGAGTTTTAATAAGAATATTGTCATTTAGACAATATCCACACTCAATGGAGTGTCCCGAATCCCCAACACGAAAAGTGACCCGAATACCCGGGCTCCATTGAGTGTGGATATTGTATAGATGACAATATTCTTATTAAAACTCTTAGATTATATTTTGTTGTATTTTACACGACTGTTGTATAATTAAGTTATATTTGAATTTTGTACCATGTATTTGGCGACTCGAGATGGGTGATGTATACCTGTTTTGGGGCGTCACATTGTCAATATTGCAAATAATAATATGAATAACTTTATTGTCTCAATTATTGATTTAATAATATAACATATTATGCAGATGATACTGTGACAATAATTGTATCAATAATATAAGAGATATGATGCAGCAATTACTGTAGCAATAATTGAGTATAACTGAGTGACTTTTTACGTAAGCATCAATAATCAATACCGTGTGCTACTATGCAACCAAGCGTATTACTGTACTTTTATCACCGATTATTTTATGAAAACTTTCTTACTTTGAAAAATTTTCAAATATCACCCTTAACTTTAAACTTTTATCAATTTAACTATTTACCAAAATAGAAAAATTAAATACATTTATTTCATAAAATTCGGGATCTCACAAATAAAATATATGATGGCTTTCAGTGATGACTAATTTTATCATCATTATAGAGTATTTGTGACTGTCATTGCAATCATCAAATCTTATGTGGAAATAATTTTAATTAGTAAGTCAACTCACATATGTTTTCTTATATATTTTGTTTTAAAATTATAATCAGAATCTGAACTTTGGTGTAGTGGCAATACTCGTTATTTAGTTTGCGAGGGGAGGGTTCGAATCCTACAAGTATAATTGGATACAATTAATACAGTAAAATAAATTATACGTAAATAGAGATTTACATACTTACCTTTGATCCCTAGTTTTGTTTTTTTGTGATGACTTTGACAATCACAATAGATTACGTGTTTATGAGATTATATTAATCATCACAAAAGCAATAAGCGTTTGCGTGATTGCCAAAATCGTCACGTAAAATCTTTAATAATGGGCATATACAAGACGACCATTGTAATACTTAAAGACATCATGTAAACCTTTCGTGATGGGTTTTTTTTATTTTTTGTGATGAGTTTTGGCCATCACAAATGTCAATTTTTTAGTAGTGAAATAATGCTAATTAAAAATTAATAATTAAAACTAGTAATGAGAAAAATTACTTAGGAATCTGAATCCACTAATTATTGACATAATAAACAATTTCTTATTTTCCCAAATCATTTCCCCTTTTCTTTAAAAATAATGAATCATATAATTATTATGGAAAATCATAAGTTATGAAAAAATCATAGTTAACTATAACTTATCAAAACCTCACAATCAATATAAAAATAATATCCAATTTGTGCGAAGAAAAAAATGAAGACGAAAATAATTAGGCACTAATTTTAGAACAGGACGAAATTAATTATTATAAAATACCTAATTTCATCATCATTCTAGATATTAAAAATTTAGCTAGTCATGCAATTTAAAATAAGAACAAATAAAATTATTATGTACTAACTGCATGAAATAAGATAATGCTAAAAGAAAATAATTAACTAAGCAAGTAAAGAACTAAACTAACTTATATTGTTACGGAAAAATAGGTGCTATGAAAAAAGGGAAAAACTAATAACTATGCTGTTAATGTGTAGTGAAGTAAAGAATAAAACAAACTAATGCTACATAAATTGAAGACACAACAATACTTTAATGGAAACATGGAAAACAAAATGGAAAGCAAAAACAATTTTACTGATACTTTAATATTGACTTCCGTCCAAAACTATGAGTCTCTCGGCCCTTGGCGGCGGAAAGTAAAGGAAAAAATAAAAATAAATCAACCCCCTCCCTTTACAATAAAAGTTCTTATTTATGGGTAAAATAAGTTGTAACATAATCTAACATGCATTAAATTTGATCTTTAAAACTCCAAAAGTCTGGTGTTATCTTTAAAATTAGATAATAATTCTTTATTTGTCCCTGTTAACGTCAAATATCGCCGGCGCGTCCAATCACAGAATCCACGCGCTTAAACTTGCATAATAACAGATCACACACGAAACTTGACGGCTTGTGCCGTCAGGGGATAGTTCCGATGTGAGAATAAGTACAGGCCATTCACAAGGTTCAACAATGGAGGCTTTAGTGTTTAGTGCTCAAAAAAAGTATTACTTGTTAATTGAAACCCAAGCTTTGTATTTATAGTACCCTCACCACCTTAAAATCCTTTTCCGAGACGGTTTAGGACTCCTAAATATGGTAATTGTCATAATTTGGGTCCAACACAATCTCCTTAAAAGGTGAAAGTGAATCCAATCCAAACACTACCTTTGGAGTTACCTTATCAAATATGGTTAGGACTCCAGGCTCTGTACGCAGGATAACCCACTGTACAGGCCCAACCCAACCGAACTCACCATCTAGTCTGAGCTTCGACCCAAAGGACTCGAAGGCCCGACCCCGAACACCATACACCACAGTAGGGTTCCAACCCAAAGGACTCAGATACCGAACCTGAACACCTTCAGCATCTCCGAGGGATTCGGCCCATTGGGCTTATAAACCCATTCTAGTGTCAGGCCTTCGGCCAACTTGGAGGTCTGTAAAATGCTCTCGAACATTGCCCCCCAGTCTCTTGTTATAATTTATTTATAATTAGAGACTCAAAAAGGCGTGAACTCGAAAAGTCATGACAGTCAATGATGAAATATCTGGGGAACCCAAACGGTTTCTCTTCGTTTTTCGAAACGCCACACGTTTCCTAAGGTCAGGCCCCCGCTTCATTTAATAGCCGCCCTTGGGTTTCGTGCAGCTCGGCTTATAAAAAACCCCCTCCATCAATCACTGTCACTTTTCCCAGTCTTACTCATTTCAAATTCCTATCTTGAATTTTCTGGCAAAGGCGATTTCTGGCAAGCTCTTTTATCCCCCAAACTTCTCTAATTTCCGTTATTCTACTTGTTTTCGGTCTAAATATTCAAATTTCCAGCTTCTTTTTTGATCGTTTTCACTTCTGAAACTCCATATTACTATTCCCTTCACCTCCATTGGCAGATTCTAGCGTTCCCCCTATTACTGAGCCAGTTCCTTCTTCTGTCACCACCGGCGACCTGATTCCGGTTGATTTATCGGTGGCTCCTACCGATACCACTACAAGCAACACCGAATCCATAATCTGAAGCATTTACGCTTCTGAAACTGACTTCTCTCACATCAATACTCCATCATCCATTACTTCTTCCCAGCTTTCTGATATTCGTACTCTCTTTAACATCCCAAAGGAGTACAAGCTTCAGGTACTGGAACCTCAGGAACGAATGTTCTGGCGCCCCGAGGGCGCCTGGACCGCCATTCCTCTCTGGGCCCTGAAATATGGGGTCCAATTTCCCCTCCATGAATTCATATCATCTTTCCTCTTTTTTGTGGGGATCGAGTTCGCACAGCTGGTGCCAAACTCGTACATCTATTTTATCGCCTTCATCGCCTTATGCCAGGAAGTTGGGATAACTCTTGGTCTTAATTTTTTCTTTGTCATGTTCACCATCAGGAAGTCGAAGGAGCCTGGCTTCCGACAACTGAACCGAGTGGCAGGCCGAGCCACCTTCATGAAGACCCCTTCCAGCAACAAGGGATGACACCCACAGTGGTTCTTCATGAGGGGAACGGACCTCAAGATTTTATTGAGCTGGTCTTCTCCCGAAGACCCCATCGCCAAGATCACCAAATTTTTGAAGGAACGATCGGCTGCCTTCAAGTCGTTTTACAAGAAACTATTCGCGACAGACTGAAGCCTGGGCATTCTATCAAATGAGGCTTGGCTATACAAACATGGGTGTAAGTATTTTAGCCCGAAACTTCTCATAACTTCAATGATCCTAGATTACCTTCTGTTGATTTTGTATTAACTGTTCTACTCGTTATGCAGTTACCATCTTCAAGCCCGAAGAAGGCGCTGAATCCCTAACCCCTCTGCCAATCAAGAGCGAGCCCATCCGCCTTCCTATCCTTGACATGGAAATAAAGGAAGAGACCATCCCTATTGTCGAACTTTCAATTGGTTCTGTATTGGGTCCCGCCCCCCCCCCCCCCCCCGAATACCACTGCTGCCGAACCGACCACCAGAAATGTGTTGAATATGAGTCGTGCTGAGAAGATGGCCTTGTTAAAGAAGACCAAGAAACCTTCAAAGTCTTCCATAAGGATCCCCCCAAGGCCATTTCTTCAGCCCTATCGAAGCCGACCCCACCGTCCTCTGCGCAAGTTGCGGTGATCGAAGATTCAGGGGAAACTGAATGAGTTCCTCTCGAACCTCGACCCAAGAAACCTTGTCTGGCTAAAGGTCCTGAACAGCCAGTTTTTGAGGTCGAACCCCTTGTCACCTCAACTCCCACGTCCAAAGCGAGCTCTTCTCAAGGGACGCCGACTACCTATTGGCCGAAGAGCCCGTCGAAAGTGTTTCCCTTTACTCTGTTCCATCATTTCAAGCTATCGGGCGATGACGAACGGTTTAAGGGATTCTTTTTCGAAGAGTATCTCGTAGCCTATGTTCGTGCTCAGTGTCAAGTAATTCCCAAATTGGTTAACCTCTTCTATTATCGTCATGCTCTATTCTTCATAGTTGATATGCTCCTTTTGCTGCAGGCCAACGCCATCCTCGCCCGAGTCATTCTGCCTCTTGCCCGAACGACCAAAAAGGAAGTTCAGCTGAGGTCGAACGTGCTACTTCTCGAGGCTGAGGTTCGAGGTCTAAACTAGGACCTGAAGAAAGAAAGGGATCTTCACATCGAGACATGGAATAAGGCTACCCAGGCTGAACGACAGGTCGATGAACTGAAAGAACAATATTCCTTGCTTCAACATGAGTTCGTCGGCCTCGAAGGTCGTGCCAAGAAGTTACTCCAGGAGAAAGATCTTTAATCCGAAGAGAGCAATGACTGGCTGCATGCGCTTCATCAGTTTGAGGAGAAGTTCGATGGGATGCACAGTAAGATGATGCACGTGATCTGGGAGAACCACGCCTTGAAAGATGAACGTGTTAAGGACAAGCAGCGTACGATTGAAGAATTTGAAGAATCCTCGGCCTTGATCGAAAAGATCATGGCTCAGTTCGCTGAAGGCTATGAAACCTATCGGGAGAAGGCTCGAGCCAAGTTAATTGCTGCTGGCCTCGATGCTTCCGTCCTAGAATCTTCAGATGAAGAATCCAAAGTTGGAGATTAGCTCCACTTAGGACTTATAATTTTTGTAATCTTTATTTTTTTTCTCTTTATTTATACTTTGCCCGAATCTTATACGATCGGGTCTTGTAAAAATATGAAAATATGAATGAAGTACTAAATTTTTGTTAGTAGTTTCCTCGATCAGTTATACTTGTGACTTGTGCCGATAAGTTACGTTTATTGCCAACTTTTCTGATCGGCTTACGCCCAAAGTTTATCTGATTCGGTTTTCCATTTTCCCGATTGGTTATACTTGTGACTTTTACAGATCAGTTATGTCCTTCCTGACTTTCTGATTGGTTTTAAGCCCGAAGCTTGTCTGATCAGGTTAGTAATAGCTTACGAATATAAATGAAGTACAAAAATTTTCTGAAGAGAAATCTCATTTATTTCATTAATAAATAGAATGTCTTACATAAGTAAAGGAAAGAATGACATAACTTTAACTGGTAATATTTTCTAAGTCTTTCAGCATGCCATGTATTCTTTACTTTCGTACCATCCATTGCTCGAAGCCGGTATGTACTTGGCTTCGGAACTTCTACCACTTCATAGGGCCCCTCCCAGTTAGGCATCAGCTTGTCGGTGTTCTTGGGGGTTGATGCCTCCGACTCCCGATGTATTAAGTCTCCAACCTCAAATCTACTTTACCTTCTGATTATAGTGCCGGGTTGTTCTCTTCTGGTAAATTGCTAACCTTATCAGAGTTGAGTCCCGAACTTTTTCCAAAAGATCCAGATTTAACTGTAATCCCTGGTCATTGTACAACTCCTTATATTGGCTGACCCGAAGGGTAGGATATCCAATTTTAACAGGTATGAGTGCATCGGTCCCATATGTCAATTGAAATGGTGAATCCCCAGTTGTTGTTCTCAAAGTAGTCTGATAAACCCACATGATACTGAGTAATTCTTCTGGCCACCTACCCTTTAGTTCGTCCAGTCGCCTTTTAATTCTGTTAAGCAGGGTTCGGTTAGTGACTTCTACTTGGCCGTTTGACTGAGGGTGGGCAACTGAAGTCTTTTGGTGCTGAATTACCAATTTTTTAAATTTTAATCCCACAAACTGCCTGCGATTTTCCTAGACTACAGCCATCGGGATACCGAATCAGTAGACAACACCCTCTTTGAAAAATTTCAAGCATTCTTGTTCGATGATCTTCTTTAGAGGTTTATCTTCGACCCACTTGGTCATGTAGTCAATGGCCACAATCACAAAACATACTTGACCTTTGGTCTTTGGCAGAGGACCCAAAATGTTGATGCCCCATACAGCAAATGGGATCAGGGATAATAACGAACATAATTCTTCGGGCGGTTGATGTGGGATGGTGCTGTTCAGCTGGCATTTTTTACATTTTTTGACGAAGTCTTTGGCCTCTTGATAGATGGACGACCAATAGTAGCCCTGCCTCAAGATCTTGTTTGCCAGTAACTTGGCCCCCATATGATCTCCACAAATTCATTCATGCACTTCTCGAAGAGTATAATCTGCTTCTGAGGGTGTCAAGCACTTGAGTAATGGAGAACTATAGGCCCTTCGGTATAGATCTCCATCGATAAGAACGAAATTTGAGCCCCTGTGCTTGATCTTCCTTGTTAAGATTCGATCCGAAGGTAGAACCCCATCAGCTAGATACAAGATATAGGGTTTGAGCCAGCAGTCGAGCCGATCCAAAGCTAGAACATCCGCCTTCAGAACACTTGGTTGTTCTAAAACCTCTAGATACACTGATCCATTGAAAGAGTTTGCTTCAGTTGCGGCCAATCGTGCTAAGGCATCTAATATTTTGTTGTCTAACCGATCAACCCCTTGTAAACTATGTGAAGTGAAGTATGCAAGTTTCTCCTTTACTTCGGCTAAGTATTTTGTCATCCTTTTCCCCCGGGCTTCATACTCTCTTGATATTTGCTTGACAACCAATTGTGAGTCGCTATAGACAACTATCCTCTGAACTTCTAGGCTTCGGGCCAACCGAAGTTCAGCTAGAATGGCTTCATATTCTACTTCATTGTTCGTAGCTTTGAACTAAAATCAGATGTCTTGTTGAACTTTAAATCCTTCAAGACTTGTCAGAATAACTCCTGCTCCACTGATGTCCGAAGTCGATGACCCATCTTCATACAAAGTCCACAAAGTTGGCCCCTGTTGAGCTTCGATAATTGTACTCACATCTGGTTCTATAAAAGAACATTCCACCATGAAGTCTGCTAATGCCTGTCCCTTGATTGTTGTTCGGGGATGGTACTCTAACGCAAACTTTGTTAATTCTATTGCCCAAGCAGCCAACCGACCCGACACTTCTGGTTTGTGCAGTAGCTTTTTCGACGGCTGATCTGTATATACCACCATCATCCAACCTTGGAAATAGTGTCGCAGCTTCCTACTCGCAATAATCAAGGCATATACGAACTTTTCCAGGTTAGGATATCTTGTCTCTGCATCCCGAAGAATGTGGCTGACGTAGTATACTGGGAACTATTTTCCCCCCTTGCCCCTCACCAGTGCTACCCCCACTCCCTTTGGTCCCATAGATATATGGGTTCCGAAGGGATCAGCTTCATCAATAAGGGTGACAAGAACAAATATCTCTTGATCCCTTGGAACGCGTCTTCACACTCCGAGGTCCACTGGAAACTCTTCTCATTCTTCGGCCCCTTGAGGGTGTCAAAAAATGGTAGACACCTTTCAACTGCTTTTAACACAAATCTCTGAAGGGTCGCAATCCGACCAGTCAACCTCTGAACATCCTTGTATGTCTTCGGTGATTTCATATCTAGAATCGCCTGAATCTTCTTCGGATTCGTTTCAATACCCCTCTTACTAATTAGATATCCTAGAAATTTTCCTGACCCCAATCCGAAAGTACATTTAGTCGGGTTCAACCGCAACTTATATCTTGGTACTGTTTCAAAATAGTTTTTTAGGTCCTCCAGATGATCTTGGACTGAAATGCTTTTCACAATCATGTCGTCCACATATACTTTCATGCTTCGGCCTAGCTGCTTTCTAAATACAAAGTTCATCATCCGTTGGTAAGTTGCCCCAGTGTTGAGTAACCTAAAGGTCATCTTCCGATAAGCATATATGGCCCGATGCATGATGAAACTCGTCTTTGGGATGTCTTCCTTACTCATCAAAATCTGGTGGTATCCTGAGAAGACATCCATGAAGCTCACATGTCGTACCCCAAAGTGGCATCAATTATCTGATCTATGTTAGGCAAAGGATAGAAATATTTCGGGCATGCCTTGTTCAGGTCTGTGTAATCTATGCATAATCTCCACTTCCCATTTTGTTTCTGAACCAGAACCACATTTGCCAACCATTTAGGGTATTCGATCTCGAATATAAATCCTACTTCCAGAAGTTTGGCGATTTCTTCATCTATGATCCTCTGCCTCTCTGGAGTGAAAATCCTTCTTTTCTATATTACTGGCTTTCTCTTCGGGTCGGCATGCAAATTGTGCAGGGCCACTGATTCGATTACCCCAAGCATATCACTAGGCTCCCATGTGAAGATGTCAGCATATACCCGAAGAAGATCTACCAGCCCCGTTCGTAATGGTTCTGTCAGCCCCGACCCAATCTTGATCAACTTCTCTGTATTCCCTGGAACCAACTCCACATCTTCGGTCTCTTCGGCAGGCAGGGCCGTCGATTTTGTACTGCTCTCGGTGAATGGATCTATTTCGATGGCCATTATCTGTTTCTGCTTGCTGATCCCAACCCACGAAGAAATCAAAGTATTCCGATAGCACCTTCGGGCAATGTTAAGATCGTCTTTTACTTCCCCGATCCCGTTCGGTGTCAGAAATTGGATTTTAAAGTGGGGTATGGATGTTAATACTTGCAATGTTGATAAAGTCAGGCATCCCAGAATAGCGTTATATGCCGAATCTACTTGTACCATAAAGAACTTGACCATTATTTCTGCTTGCTGGGGAGCCGTGCCGAACCTGACAGGCAATTCAATGGTGCCTGACACATGCACCGGGTCCCCACTGAAACCGTACAACGGGCCTTCTCCACCCAAATCCATCTTCTTTCCTTCCAGATCTATTCATTGATAGGCGTGTATGTACAATATGTCGACCAAGGATCCATTGTCGATCATCATCCCATTCATGTCCACTGGTCCGCCTTGTGCCATTATCACCAATGCCCCCATCGTGTGGCTCTATTAAATCTGTTGGATAATCCTCATCTGAGAACGAGATGGATATCCCCGGGAAGGCCCGATCCTTTCTCGGCGAGGAACCTGCAATGGGTAATACGGCTTTGAGATGTTCACTCCTCTTTTTTCCGGTCACACACCCTACCAAACTGCTAGAGATTACATCGATCACGCTTGGGGCATACTGGTTCGGTTTTGGCTGTTTATCCCAATCCGGTCCTCTGCTTTCCTCCTTGGGCGCCGCAGAATTCTCCCGACCTACCACATACTAAACCAGGTAGCCATTCTGGACATTCTTCTCTATCAAATCTTTTAGATCATTGCACATCTCCGTCGTATGTCCGCGACTCTGATGGTATTCACAATATTTGTCTCGACCTCTTTTTCTGGGCTTTAAATTTATTGAACATGGCTCGAAGAACGGTTTGTTCCGCATTTCTTCTAATATCTTCGCCCGGTCAGTGTTCAGGGTGGTATAAACATTGTTTACATTTCTGTTCGGGAAAGGTGGTTGGCCACTTCCCGAACCTCCGTCGTTATAGTTTTTTCTTCCAAAGCTATCCGATCTCCCCTGATTGTTCGATCGCTGATAAGTTTATTTGTCCCGATCTTTAGACTTCTCGTAAGATAGGGAGTGCGGTTTGAAATTTTCCATAGCCTCCTCTATCGTTATGAATCCCTCGGCTCGATGGAAGGCTTCTGTCAAATCCGTCGGAGGGTTGATCACCAGATCCTTCATCATTTTCTTCGAATTTCCGATATCCAGTCCAGTTGTGAAAAATCCCAAGGTCTGTGGAGAATTCAACTCTGCTAAAGAACCCACAACCTCCTAAAATCTCTTAACGTACTGGCCTAGGCTTTCATCCGACTTCTATCTGACCTGCATGAGGGAAGCAGTAATCTTTCCTCGTCTTCTGTTACTCTCGAACCTAACATGAAACTTCTCCCGAAGATCGTTCCATTAATTAATCGATCCCTCCGCCAAGGTTCCCATCCATTCTTGGGTGCTGTTCTTTAAAGGTATCACGAACATATGGCACTTAGCAGCGTCCGAATGCCCATAATATGTCATCAATCTGTCGTACCCATCTGAATGATCGTAGGGATCCCCCAGCCCATCATACGTCTCCATCGGGAGCATCTTCTTCTTAGGGTCAGCAGTGACATGATTTATTTCATGTGAAAAGGGCGATCCTATGCAAGCTGAAGGTGTTCCCATCGAACTCTTTGCCGCCAATAATTTCTCCAACTCTGCCACCCTTCATACAAGGGGGTTGGACTCCGCTTTACGAGGGGATGATTTGTGTCTGTCCCTCTCGTATTCAAGAGATGCGACCCTCCTCCTCTATCCAGATCTGCCCGGGTGATCTGGATTTCGGTCTGCCGAGCGGCTCCTCATTTGGCTTCAGCCGTCTCTAGAACGGCTTCTGTGCCTACTCTTTTCTCTAACGGACTCTCCCCGTTGAGATGACCGGGATTGGCTCCGATGTCTATGCCTCTTAGAAGAGGCTTCCTATTCTCCAGCCACTTTTGCCATCTGCTCCTCGAGCTCCTCCTATTGAAGACGCAGGGCCATCACGGCGTCTTTGTTTTGTTGCATCTTCTTCTTCAGAATAAACTCCCACTGGTCTAGGTTGCCTTCACCTCGGTCTCTTCCTTGCTCCTCGTGTGCCCGAGAGTGGTTTTCATTGGCGTGACTGAACTGATTGGGCGTGTGATGGCTATCATGAAAGAGCTTACGCCGGAGGGAAGGGGCCGGTTCCTCCTGACCTCCCTGAGTTCTAGAACCCAGTCTATCTTTCACCGACCCCCTCACCTGAGTGCTTTGGTGGGTCTTCGCCTTCTCCTGGACAGGGGCACTATGACGCCACTAAAACAGGTATACATCACCCTTCTTGAGTCGTCAGATGCATGGTACATAAATTCAAATATAACTTAATTATACAACAGTCGTGTAAAATATGACAAAACATAGCTGAGAGTTTAAACAAGAATATTGTCATCTAGACAATATCCACACTTAATGGTGTCCTCATTACAATTATTATCACATTATTCTGTAGAATAGTGAGGACTACTAAAGCCATTTATCCTGGACCATCACTCCATTCCCCGACTCGTCCCAGCTATATTCTCATTTCCTGAACAGAACAATGAAAGAAAGGGTGAGCTCAACTAGCCTAGTAAGAAATATTATGACTAAAATAATGCAGAATAAATTATCCTTAGCCTTCAACAATATAACAACTGATAGAATACAATAGACAACAAGTTTTAGATCAACAACTGCAGCGAAAATAGGTATTCCATTAGAAGAGTCAAGTAGAGCATAAAATCAACTATCTTCTATGATTTAAAAAGTTTTTTATCAACTTTATCGTTGAGACTCAGCTTAATAAATAAAATCGAATCATCCCTGCACCACGGCCAAGGATATTCATGTAATAATCAATGGTCATGATAATACCGAATAATCCCTGGTCATAATCATACCAACAACTGTCCATCAATGAACTACAGGCCAATGAGGACTTTTACCACATCATTCATTACATTACGGTCATGATTATACTGAATAATCTCTGGTCATAATCATACCAAGTCCATATATGCACATAAGCCAAAGATGACTTTCATCACAATATAAGCATGAGGATGATGACAATGACATAATAATTCAATAAAACAAGTTCAAGGATAAATTTTAAAGATTTTTAATTTAATTTATCCAGAAATCAATAACGTCCAAATTGTCAACATGATATTGCTTTGTAGAGTAAAATTCAAGAATAATATTCATGTACCAAAAATAATTTGGACATAAAAGAAATATATTTTTCGGGTGAATAGTACCCCGTGAATAGTACCCCGACATGAAAAATACCCCAAATACCTGAGTGAATGCTAGTAGAGTGAATAGTAATTGGGTGAATAGTAATCTGTGAATAGTAACTCGTGAATAGTACTCTGGCATAAAAAGTACCCCGAATACCCGAGTGAATAATACCAGAGTGAATACTAACTAGGTGAATAGTAACCCGTGAATAGTAACTTGTAACAGAAAAATACCAAAGAAAATGATATCCCGGATGAGTATAATAGAATATACGAAACTGCAAATGAATTTTCACCCGCCATACGGTAATTCACGTAGACAGATCATTTCCACAATTTAATAAAGAATGAATACGAAGGATCATTCACCATGCATGCGGTAATCCACACAGACAGATTATTCCAACAAAATAATAAAGAATGGAATAACAGAAGAATTTATCATGCATGCGATAGACTGCACAGACAGGTTTTTCCTAATAGAATAATAATGAATGGAACCATGTCATGCGTAATCCGCATAGACAGGATATTCCAACAGAATCATAAATAATGGAACTAGGTCATGCGTAATACATACAGACAGGATATTCCAACAGAATAATAAAGAATGGAATAACAACAGAATTCACCAAACATGCGATAGACCGCACAGACATATTATTCCAACAGAATAATAAAGAATTGAATAACAGAAGAATTTCACCATGTATGCGGTACTTCACATAGACAAGTTATTCCAACATAATAATAAAGAATGGAATAACAACCCTTACGAGTATTGAAAAGAAAATAACTCTCTTCATGAATATGAAAGAATAACACCCATTACCTCAAAAGAAGACTAGATACTGGAATAGTGAGGTAGCAGACTTCTCTTCTTCTCTCTCTATAATTTCTCTCTATAGTAATTGCTTTATAGCTTTAGTGAATTGATGAAAAATAATGAAGGAATAAGCTTCTATTTATAGAAAAATATAGTTTCAATAATTGCACGTTTTAGGGCTCGAAATATTACAGTATAATACCTTCCTCTTTTCCATTATTTTTAATTTAGTCCTGCAAGTATTATGAAACTTGCACCACCTCCCCTAATAGTAAATCATGTGAATCAATAGTTCTAGATATGTGAAAATACGAATTACAGTATAGTACCTCCATTTATACCTCCATTTTTAACTTAGTCATGCAAGTATTATCAATTTTGCACCAACTCCCCTAATAGTAAATGAATGTGAATCAATAGTACACACATGTGAACAAATAGTTATAATCATGTGAATCAATAGCAATTAATTGCTCATTTATTCGGTTAATTACCCGATTAGTCAATATAACTTCCAAACATCAATTATTATAGAAATAAATGTCAATTTTTACTAACACTAATAATTCCAACACAATGGAACTATCAATTTCATCTTTAATCAACACGAACTTATTCATCATTAATATTATAATTCATAATATTTAACAACCAGGTCGTTCTCAGGAAAGAGGGGGCTTTCCGATAAGAATTTCTCCTTATTGGCGCGCAATTAGGTGACCAAACCTCTCCTTGACAGAACTTCTAGACATTGTCAATATTGAAAATAATAATATGAATAAATTTGTCGTCTCAATTATTGATTTAATAATATAACATATTATACAGATGATATTGTGACAATAATTGAATCAATAATATGAGAGATATGATGCAGCAATTACTGTAGCAATAATTGAGTATAACTGAGTGACTTCTTACGTAAGCATCAATAATCAATACAGTGTGCTACTATGCAACCACACATATTACTGTACTTTTACTACCGGGTAGTTTAACAGTTTTAACGGTAACACTCGCCGTTATTTTTAATAAAAGATAATTCTGTCGTTTTCTAACTATGACAATACTTCCATTGTGGGGTCCACCAATGATTGTGTCGTCGTACGAATATTCCCCGATAAAAAGAATATTCCCCGACCAGACGAATATTTTATAACAACTTGCTTACTTTGTAAAAAAATTTCACATATCACCCTTAACTTTAACATTTTATCAATTTAACCATTTACGAAATAAAATAATAATTATAATAAAATTGAATACTTTAATTTCATAAAATTAGGGGTCTTACAGTCACTGTTCTCCCTGCTCGACATAGCATGCTTCTGGAGAAGTTAGTTTTGATTGTAAAAGCACTAAAACCCCTCCTTCTAGCGCCAATGTTAATGTCAAGTTTCGCCGGCGCGTCCAATCACAGAATCTACGCGCTTGAACCTGCATAATAACAGATCACACACGAAACTTGACGGCTTGTGCCGCTAGGGGATAGCTCTAGTGTGAGAATAATTACAGGTCGTTCACAACGTTCAACAATGGAGGCTTTAGTGTTTAGTGCTCAAAGAAAGTATTATCTGTTAATTGAAACCCAAGCCTTGTATTTATAGTACCCTCACCACCTTAGAATCCTTCTCCGAGTAGGTTTAGGACTCCTAAACATGGTAATTGCCATAATTTGGGTCCAACACAATCTCCTTAAAAAGGTGGAAGTGGAATCCAATCCAAACACTACCTTTGGATTTACATTATTCAAATATGGTTAGGACTCCAAGCTCTGTATACAAGATAGCCCACTGTACAGGCCCAACCCAACCGTACTCACCATCTGGCCTGAGCTTCAGCCCAAAGGACTCGAAGGGCCGACCCCGAACACAATACACCACAGTAGGGTTCCGGCCCAAAGGACTCGGATACCGAACCCGAACACCTTCAGCATCTCCGAGGGCTTCAGCCCATTGGGCTTATAAACCCCTTCTAGTGTCAGGCCTTCGGCCAACCTGGAGGTCGGTAAAATGCTCCCGAACAGCCCCCAAAATAAATTCTACAAAACCAAATTAAATGTATTAATTAAATAAAATAAACACAGGCCCGTTCTTGAGCACGGACGGGAGGGTGAACCGCCTTAGCCCCCCATAAAAAAGGTCGTGGCAACCGGTTGCCATGAACACTATTCTAACAGCCCACTTTTCAACTGTAGATCAATTAATTGGATGACTTAGATTGAATGTGATAAATAATCAACAAATTCTCAGCCAACACAATCTTCACCGGTTTTTATTTTAATATACTATTATAGTTGATCAACTGTTGTCATTTTAATAATTTGAAAATGATTTTTTAATATTAAAATACTCCAGCTGGCACAGCTTGTACCGGTCGGACTATTTTTTTTAACGCATTTGATGACTCAGCCCATTGAAATCACATTAAAAAAAATAAAAAATAGTCCGACCGGTACAAGCTGAGAATAAAAAAAATAAAATGTACAGCCGTGACAGCTTTAACCGGTTTGTAATAAAAATATCCCTTGGCCTTTAAAAGAATTGTTTCCATCTAATCTCTGCTAAATAGATTCAAACTCAAAACCTCCAACTCCATACCCTCGTCAGATGACCACCCGAGCACCACGGGCCTAGCTGTTTATTTCTCACAAAGATTTGTCTTTATATTAAAACTTTACATTCCCCCCAAATCTATATATTATTATTATATTAAGCTTAATATTATTATTCAGAAATTCATAACTTATTATTATTTTTATGTTTCTAATTATTAATATCATTTGAGTTATTAAGCAATTCTTATTATTATTATTTTATAAATTATTAATATTGTTGTTTCGATGATAGAAATTAATGACATATCTATTTATGAAAGTGGCAGTAAATTGGTAGAGTGAAATTTAAATGATAAAAGATTATAATAATTTATTTTACTATTATTACTATTAATTTTTATATTAATATTAATAATTAAGCCATATTCTTTTATGAAGACATGTTCCTTTATGAAATTTGTCCATTGAATATTATGAAATAAATTTTCTCCTAAGTTCTAACTTTGAAAAAATATCATGTTCAATTAGTTTAATAAGTAATGATGATAATGGTGGTTGGACATTTCAGGCAGTTATTTTACATATTTCAATTTATAAAAGTAGTTAAGTATTAATAATAATAATAATAATATTATTATTGTTGTTGTTATCAATGTTATTATTATTATTATTATATAAATTATTATTATTATTTGAGTATGAGAGTATGATATTCATGTATTAATAATAATGTGATTATCAATATTAGAAGTACAGATTATACCAATACTACTACTGCATAACATTAACATGAATAGTATAGATTACATGTTCATTTTCATAAAATAAAAAAAATATAGCATAAATAATACAACCGACGCCTATTTTTTGGCTTAGGAATCCCTAGCACTCGATACTGATTTCGCTTATCGTGGTCGATTTCAAAGCCACAAATTGCACATTTTCGATGAGGCTTAGAAGGAATGATTTTCTCGAGTGCACTCTTGAATCTAGATTATTTTTTGCGGCCCTTTGTCTGAGAAATAATAGACGGCAAAAACTCTTCTTCTGCTTCCACCTTTGCATCTTCATCGTCATTATCGTATCTAATATCATGATTTGGATCTCCAACTATGCAATCAATGTCGTCATCTGCCAGTTCAGTAATATTCTCATCCGGATCATGCTGGTCAACCAATGCTTTCCCTCGTGCATTCAGTTTAAGAATAGTTTTTTAACCTCGAACTAAGCAAGCCGCTTTGCTCGCTAACTCTTGGTAATCACTCATCAAATGATTATAGCGCATTGCTTGATCTTGTTCGAAGTCAGCAGATGTGGAGTTAAAGAGTAAGTCTTCACCATTACTTTTGTTCGCGTCTCTTGTCTTGTTCCTATTCTTAGTTAAAGATTGGATGGTTACGATAATTGACCCATACTACAATGATACCAAACATATGAAGTTACAGGAAATGTACTCAGAATTCGTTAAAGTTACGGTATTTGTAGTCTTAAAATATTCTACTTTTATAATGTCCTTTAATATTAAAAAACTCTTAACCAACTACTTTGTACATGCAAGTACATTTGATACCATTTTGTTTGCGAAATGGTAATCCGATGCGTGAGTGGCCTAGCGGTAATCCTACTGTTCAGACCACAAAGATTCGACCGAAACAACACAACAACTCAGACTGTGGCCTTTTTGTATGCAAGTATGTTGACAGTTTCGTAAGGTCCAATGTTAATATTTGCGAAGAGAAGTGGTCCTTGGAAGATGTCACGGTCTTTCGTTACCGCATCACATTGGAGCTCTATAAGAAATCCGCAAGATTCCTTCCAGCCTCTAAGATGTAGAACTTGTCCAACGTTATCTAATGTACATATTAATTAATAAGAATATCTATTTGGTTGAACTGTATGAGATTTTCAAATTCATAACTGATTAATATTAATATTATTTAATCACATAAAATCACTTCATATTATTAATACGGAAAATAATATGTATTTGGTTGAACTGTATGGATATTATTATTCGGATTAATATTAATTTTCATATTATTTATATTAATATTAAAAATAATTATTAATATTATTTATAATAATATTAATACATGAATATCATATTCTCATACTCAAATAATAATAATAATAATGATAATAATAATAATAATAATATAGTGTAATAATAAAATAAATTATGATAATATAATTCCATTTAAATTCCACTACCAATTTAATACCACTTTCATAAATAGATAAGGCATTCATTTTCTATCATCGAAACTTCAAATGATATTAATAATTAGAAATATAAAAATAATAATAAGTTATGAATTGCTGAATAATAATATTAAGCTTAATATAATAATAATATATAGATTTTGGGGGAATGTAAAGTTTTAATATAAAGACAAATCTTTGTGAGAAATAAACAGCTAGGCCCGTGGTGCTCGGGTGGTCATCTGATGAGGGTATGGAGCTGGAGGTTGTGAGTTTGAATCTGTTTAGCAGCAATTAATTGGAAACAATTCTTTTAAAGGCCAAGTGATATTTTTATTATTTTTTATTGCAAGTCGGTTCAAGCTGTCACGGCTATACATTTTAATTTTTTTTTATTCTCAGCCGGTACAGCTTGTACCGGCCGGACTATTTTTTATTTTTTTAATGTGATTTCAATGTGCTGAGTCATCAAATGCGTAAAAAAAATAGTCTAGCCGGTACAAGCTGTGCCGGCTAGAGTATTTTAATATTAAAAATTTATTTTCAAATTATTAAAATGACAACAGTTGACCAACTACAATAATATATTAAAATAAAAATCGATGAAGCTTGTGCCGGTTGAGAATTTGTTGATTATTTATCACATTCAATCTAAGTCATCTAATTAATTGATCTACGATTGAAAAGTGGGTTGTTTGAATAGTGTTCATGGCAACCGGTTGATGTGACGCCCCCAAAATAGGTCCAATTCATCTAACCTATTCTGAGTCGTGAAATACATGGTACAGAAAATAACTACAACTTTATTACTACAATTGTCGTGCAAAATACAACAACACATATGTTGTGAGTTTTGGTATAAATATATACCAACTGTGACTCTGGACACCAACTTGGATAGCACATCACAATGACACCTTACATAAAGGTACAGTCAATAACTGTTTTAGAAATTAAAATCTTTGAAAAGTGCTCAAGAAAACCTTCGTACATGGGAGGCCATGCGTCTAGGTTATAATAGATATCATATGCCCACAGAATTATCCTTGGTTGACCTAATAGACCCCAAAGAAAAATGAGAAGATTACTATCATGCTCTTTCCAATGGTGAGTCTTCTCTTGACATATAATTATCTCCACTGTCTGCAATTGAAAATTATATTTCAAACAAACTCTAAGATCATATAGGTAGTGCTCGTAGATATACTCAGCAAGTGGATGTGCACAACCCGATCTTATGATAACACGAGTTTGTATGTCATTAGACATCTTGTATGATAGTGGCAAAACACCCTTACAAAGTTGAGTTCACCTCACCCTATTCGGTTCACAAAAATTAAATATCAAATGATGTATACAATACGACACACTTATCTAAAGTTCTCAATAAAATTATTTTTATATTATTTAGGGAGAACCTCAACAGCTATAGACCACAGTTCTATTCCCCTGTTATTCTCGCTCGACCCGGCAACACTCTTATTACCTGAAAGGAATTGTGAAACAAAAGGGTGAGCACAACTAGCTCAGTAAAGAACATCATGACTAAAGATAATTAAATTATCAATAGCCTTCATCAGTAACAAATCAGAGATTTAGAACATTTGGTAGATGATAAAATTTTTCAACCATAGTTGCAGCGGAATGAGCAATCCATTAGAAGAGTCAAATAGACCATAATGTCTATTATATTCTCTATGTTATAAGTCCACCAACAATGTTTTATCCTTGTAACATTAATCAATAGTTCATGTCCACAATCAAATGAATAACTCATAATCATATTTGTGGTTCCAAATTCCTCTTCTCATCCAGGACGAAGATAATTTACATCACCTGTCTTTACCTGAAACATCAAAGATCATGGTTATACCAATTCACAGTTCCTGTTCATAATCATACTAATAAGTTCATCTTTGCACTACGGGCCAAAGATATTCATTAACAGTTCATTTTTGCACTACATGCAAAAGATATTCAGCAACAGATCATTTTTGCACTACGGGCCAAAGATATTCAACAACAGGTCATCTTTGCACTACGGGCCAAATATATTCATCAATAATTCATCTTTGCACTACAGGACAAAGATATTAATATCTCAAAGGAATACATAATCATTTCAGAATTTATATAAACCATAATTATAATCATGTTGATCAATTCACCTTTGCACTTAAGCTAAAATTATTCAATTGTAAATTCAATGGTCATGATCATACCAATCAATAATTCATCTTTGCACTACTGGCCAAAGAGAACCCATAGTCACGATCATATCAATAATCTACCCATCTTTACACTTAAGTCAAAAAAAAATATCACCATTAGGGTTATAGAAATGTTATATATGATAATAAAAACAATACGATCAACAACTGCATTTAATTTCAAAAGTAAGATTCATAAATCAATGATTTCATAACACCTTGATCCAAATGTTATAAATCACTTAATAATCTAATAATCTAATATTATTAATATTACCACAATATTTTAATCATTTCTTAAACTTATAAACAATTTATTTTAATTGTTTACACTTTACTAATTAATGCATTTAATCATCCTAAAATGCCAAACTCATAAAATTTCATCACCAATAACCAAAACCCTCATAAAAAATATGCATATACCTTATATAGGATTGCTAAGCCATAAAATCTTATTTTCCAATTTTTTTTACTTCACATAACATATTTAATTCATTTACTCATAACTAGTCTATTTTCATGAAAAATACCAAATCAGTTCCAAAAATATTTCTTTTCTGAGATTTAGCAGAATATATTTTCATATTGAACACATATTTTTCTCAGAATTTTTAAAATTCATTTACTATTTTTCACATGGCCAAAAATGCCGAATATTTAGACATTTATCATAAATTGTACTTTTGTCGAAAAATTTTGAAATTTACAGAATATACTGATGCTATATAGATGTACTCCCAATACAAATTTCACCAATTTTGGAGTTAACCACAAGGAGTTATAAGGGTTTACTTTTAAAATAGTTTTTTCTCATAAAATCCATAACTCCTAATCTATACATCCAAAAATCGCTATTTTTGGACACAATCAAGAAAACTCATCAAAATATCATTTCCAATTTTTCCAGAATTTTTGAAGGTCAGAAAAATTACGAAACTGAAGAAACATAATAACCCTTAAAATCCCTTACCTCAAAAGAGCAGTATTTCTGACTGGAATATCGGATATGACGTTGAAGGAAACTTGCACTCATTAGGAACTCTCAAAGTATCAAAATACTCACAAAATACGCTCGATAATATAGAGAAAGAAAGAGAGAAAGCTTATGTTTCTGGTGTGATTTTTAATTCTAACTTAGCCCTCTATTTATAGGAAAATGTTAGCACGCCGAAGCAGACTTGACCTGCTACCTGATGGCTTTACCTGCTACTATTGCCACCCACCACATTTTAATTAGAATTTCAGTACATTTCTTCACCAACCATAGGTGGGGCCCGCTAATTCTAGAATTTTCCACCAAAATGATAAATTCTGAAACTTCAACAATTTCTAAACCAGTCACCTCTTAAAATGCATAACAAATCATACGCTCAATTTTAACGGTTCAAAATTTGTGGACATATACTCAACTTATATATGTATAACATATCCAAAAATCACAACGATCCAATGGTCGGATTAAAAATTATAACTCACGAAATATATCTCAAGAACACTGGTTTGATTTTTAATACCTTCAATCCGATAAAATACTGATAAAACACCTCAACATTAATTCCTTCATTTATAACCACAAAAATAAATCCATCATTTATATCCGCATCAAATAAATATTTTCTTATCATATAAATCAATAATTAATTATTCATAAATAATATTACAGAATCACAATTATGACAACCAGATCGTTCCCAGGAAAGAGGGGGCTTTTCGATAAAGATTTCTCCTTACTGACACGCAATTAGGTGACCAAACCTCTCCTTGACAGAACTTTATAGACATTGCTAATAATGCTATCTAATAATATTATTCAATTAATATGAATTATTGATCTGATAATGGGAAATATTGTGCAATGACAATTATTGAAACAACAATAATATAAAATATCAATGCAGCAATTATTGAATCAACAAAATAAAATATTGAACAGTAATTACTGTAACAACTATTGAGTAGTGTCTCCTTACGTAAGAATCAATAATTCCAAAAATATTGTGCAATACCGTGTGATACTGTGCAACCACGCGTATTACTGTATTTTAACCACCGGGTAATCCAACAGTGTTAACGGTAACGATTACGCCGTTATTTATAAAAACTCAAACTTGTCGTTTTCTTCATCCAATAGTTATTCTGTTATGGGGACCACAAATGGCTGCGCCGTCGTACTAATATTCTCCGACAGTAAGAATATTCCACGACCAAACGAATATTCCACGACAACAATGAGTATTTTATAGCCAATTGCTTATTTTGAAAAAAATTCATATCTCACCCTTAACTTTAACTTTTTATCAATTTAACCATTTACTGAATATTAATTATAACAAAAAATTGAATACTTTTATTTCATAAAATTTGGGGTCTTACAGTTGCCACGGATGGATTACCATATATATATATATATATATATATATATATATATATATATATATATATATATATATATATATATATGAGAGAGAATAATGGGCATACACAGCTGTATATGTTTTATTTTTGTACAGTCTGTCAAAATTACGTCGTTTTGACATATTTATTTTTGATTTTTGATTTAGGAGAAGAGGTGCTGTTTTTTTTTTGAAAACAAATACGCCAAAAGGACGTAGTTTTGGCACAATGTGCGCAAATAAAACATACACAACTGTGTATGACCATATTGTCATATATATATATATATATATATATATATATATATATATATATATATATATATTATTTCGAACATTTGATTGAAGATTTTGCGTTTAAGAATATTAGAAAAAAATATTTTTCAATGAATATATTTCATATATTTTGTTGTAGTCGAACTATTTAGTCGAATTTCTCATATATTTTGATTTAGTCGAACTATTATATTTTAAGCTCTGGAAAGATATTTTTTTGAATACAACTTGTACTTTTTATTTATTTATTTTTACCTTTTTTGTTGTGAATCTCAAATTCCATTCCAATTTGAGTAGAAAATTCTCTTTATTCCTCCATTCTTACGTATTTCATACATTCCATTCCAGATATGGAGTTGAGTTAAATTTCATGTGATTCAGTAAATAGAATATATATAAATTCCAACATTGCTAGATCATTTATATGATTCTATGAAGAATGAACTAATAATGAGATTTTTCGATTAATGAGAAATGATCTCGTTTTTATTTTTCGTCTTGAGTCACCAAAATCTCAAGAACGACCCTGAATAAACATATAAAATAATAATAATAAATATGAAAATATTAAACTATATAAAAAATATGTATATCACATACCAAATACTCACAATAATAATTACCCATAATTAACACAATATGAGACACATCCTTAGATCTCTTTGTTTTTATTTTACTTATTTGATGTGATTTAGTATTCTTCCCTTGTATGAGTTTGTTTCACCGTTGAGTTGCGTGATTTCTTTTGTCAATCTCGTTTTTTTCCATTATATTGGATTTTTGTTATTGGTATGAAAGATATATTATTAATGTGCTCATTAGTGATAGTAGATCTATCCAGTCATGCATGCAAGAAGATTACTGCCGGCATGCTATTTGGATTCTCGTATTAAATAATTTGTTAGATATATAATTTTTATTAGTATATTAATGTTTGTATTTCAGGAGTAATTTTATTGTTAATTAACTCTTGGTTACGAGTATCCCATCTTTTTAATTTGATTTGTTAATTATTTTGAAAAAAATTATGCTTGTGTATTTTCACCTCAAGTAATATTTTCATTTATAGTAACAGATTTACATATTTCAGCCTTTTTTAATTGAAAAAACAAGTGACATATATTGGAGAAATCAAATTAGTATGGTAAATGAGTCACCTTGATATGATTTCAACAAATCAGTTAAAATAAATCTATAAGTCAAATCACCACATATAATGATGTAAAATGAAAAAGTAATTCGGGCTCGATTTGTACTCACTTAATTAAAAAATTAATTTGAGCTCGACTCGAAATATAAATAATTCAAATATGAGTAAATTTTAAAATTCGATAAATTACTCAACCTTCTCAAATTATAATTTTATATTGATACTCGTATCATATTCGTTCGAATTGTTCAAACTGCTCGGACTCAATTCGAGATCGTGCTCGATTTGGTAGCTAAATGAGCCTTAATCAAACCTTATTTTATATTTGATAAATTTTGTAAACAAAATCTTAGCATATCAATACTCGACTCGACTAGATTGATTTACACCCTTAACCAGATATACTCTAATAAGTCCCTTCTTAGTTGGTGTATTTGGATTGGTACGCATAGAAGCGGTAGGGCTGAGCAAGCGCATCAAAAATCGTACAAACCGCACCAATGATTTCAGCGTATGTAACGATTTTAGGTAGGTTGAAAAACCAAATTTACGATTTCGGTTTGGTTACTAGCCAAAACCGCACGCATAAAACTGAAACCAAACCGCAGCATAAAAATTAGTTAATCATACAATCCTCTTACATGAGAGATATTTCAATTAATCTTGTGTAATGAACCTCCTATGAAAATTAAGTTACTAATTTTGAATTTGGATGGTATCAATCTACATGATCACCATCACCATAACCATACAAATCTCATACAATCTCTCTTAATTATAGAAAATTATTGGACTACACACTGCTTGAACATATATATGTACTAGTAATTGCCCGTGCCTGAAGGCACGGCGTAACGAAAAATTAGATTAAAATTCAAAAAATACTTTATTACCTAAAGACTCTTTGCAAATTCGAAAATTCGAAAAATAATTATCATAATTTACCACACTACCACAATAATTAATTTTCCTTTAAAAATACATATCCAGAAAAAATTAAACTTGTCTACAAAACTTACAATTATCAATAAAAATTATCATAATTCACCACACTACCACAATATTTATTATTATTGTTATTGTTTTGTTGTTATTATTATTATTACTATTATTATTATAATTTTAATTATAATTATTAATATTAATATTAATATTAATTTTATTATAATTATTATTACTTTATTACTATTATTATTATTATTATTATTATTACTATTATAATAATATTATTATATTATAATAATTATTATTTTGAATTAAAATTAGAATGAATCTGAACCGTACTTGTGCTTTCCCGCTCAAATCAATTAGAATGAATCAGAATATTTATTATATAAATTACTATTATTATTATTATTATTATTATTATTATTATAATTGTTATAATTATTATTTCTATTACTATTACTATTACTATTACTATTATAATAATAATAATTATTATTATTATTACTATTATTAGTACTATTATAATTATTATTAGTACTATTATTATTATTATATTTATTTTTAGTACTATTATTATTTGTTTTTGTGTGTGTGTGAAGAAGAGAAGAGAGAGAAAGATTTGTGTGTGAACATGAGAGAGAGTATGGTGTATGAGTGAATTTGATTTGGGCGGGAAGAAATATGAGCCTTTAGATTAAGTTGGAAAAATTAAGTTAGAATGAATCTGAACCGTTCTTGTGCTTTGTCAAATGAAAGATTCAAAATAAGTTCTGTTTTATTATATAGATATATACTTCATTAATTATATAATTATATATATATATATATATATATATATATATATATAATTATTTGGATTCAATATCTTTTATGGTTAAAAGAATTGAAGTTATTGGAATTATACAAATCATGAGATAGACATCTTGAATTAACAGCTTGCTTCTGAAATTTGGAGTTGGATGAAGTAGCACTAAATAATTTTTCTTGCTACTTGTTTTTTCTTTTTCGATGTGTAGAACAATGGATAAAAACTTTGATACATTTGTTTTGATCTCTTTTACAATTTTGATGTTAAATTGTTAATTTAAATTGCATAAAATTTTGTTATTTTAATTGATTTTGGAACTAAAATCGCACCAAATGAAACTGCAGCGCACAATGATTTAAAACCGCATCGCACCAATCGCAAGCGATTTTATGTACGATTTTGAATTTGTCAAACTGCAACTATGCAGTTTCGTGTGCGATTTGAATTTCAAACCGCACGATGCTCACCCTTAAAAAGCGGTAATGCATTAGAGGATCATTATTTGATTTTATTTATTTTTCAAAGTCGGTATATAGTCAAAATACATTCTTTGTGCACATATGTTGCCATAAACAATATTTATTTTGACTAAATTATGGCGAATTAAAATAAATCCATATTAAAAAAAAGGAATAAAAAAGAAAAAGAAATTGTTAAAAGTGAAGTTATATGTATTTATTTATTTTTCAAAGTCGGTATATATTCACATTCTATGTGCACAAATGTTGCCATAAACAATATATATTTTGAGTAAATTATTTAAAAGCGAATTTGATTCTTTGACTAGTCTAATCTGTATAATTAATGGTGCAATTCTCTTTATTCTAAATTTAGTAGTTAAATAACTTTCCTAAACTCTTTAAATAAAAAATTTCAATTAAAAAATTGTTACCAAGTGCAAAGTCAAAATTTTCTAAATGGCCAAAAATTGATAGATATGAATGTATTTAAATTTTATTTATTTATTTATATTTTTATTCTCATTAAAATTAAAATATAAATAAATAAAATTTAAATATATTTATATTTAATTTTTCTGTCTGCCTAGAGTTTTTGCAAGGGGAATAATCATTTGCTTGTTTTCCACTCAATGGTCCACTATAATCGGGTGAGTCAGTTTCTGCGGCTAAGTAAAGTGTTCTTAATATTTAATTACTCACATGAGAAAGTTATTTTAGGTTACTTTGGGTATAATATTATTTAATTAATCATTAACTTAATAATTTAATCGTATGAATATGAGTATATAAAATTATGAAATTATATAAAATTTTGTTTGATTAGAAATTATGTATCAATAACTTTATAATGATAAAAGTTACTAAAATATGATCTGTCAAAATATATACTTATATACAAATTATTTATATTATTATAAAAATAATATTCTGATACCTCAAATTAATTAAATAAAATTTTATTTGGTGACATACGAATTGCGTGTGTAAATAATATAGGATAAAATTAAAATTTTATAAAATTTAAATGACTAAATAGAAAGCTAATAAATTTAAATTAAAAAAATAAAATAATAATATATTTAAAATTATAAGAATAAACCCAAAATAACCAAAACATACTATGAACACTTTATAATATAGATATAGATATAGATATAGATATAGATAAATATAGATAATTGTTAATGTAATAATGGTCCGCCAAACTTCTTTCGAACAACCCCACCGAAGTCCAATCACCCAAAAGAATAAAAATAAAATTGCCTCTTCTAGTATATAAGTATTTAATTAATAATTTTCGTGTAAATTATAATAAAGTTCACTGACTCACTTTTACGTGAAAGGTTTTATCAGAAAGTATTTGATATTTTGACTAGCAAACAAACAATAATTGATTATCAAATACACGTACGTGCGGCTATGAATAAGTGCATGAGAAGACACACGAACACGAACACGAACACGAACACGAACATGAACATGTTAAGTTAAAACTCATCTACATAAATGATCCAACATCCACTCTAATCACAATAAAACACCTAAGGTTATAAAATGAATAAATAATTTAGACTTAATTTATAGTAATTGGATTAAAAATTCGATTCGAGTTCGACTCAAAATATAAATAATTTAAATATGAATAAATTTTAAAGTTCGATAAATTACTCGACTCTTCTTGAATTGTAATTTTTTATTTATACTCGGATTATATTCGTTCAAACTGTTCGGGCTCGATTAGAGATCGTTTTCGATTTGGTAGTTAAATGAGTCTCAGTCAAACTTTATTTTATATATAAACGATAAATTTTATAAATCAAATCAGAATAACTCAATACTTGACTCGACTTAATTTATTTACACCTTTAAAAACACATACGACAACTAGTCAAATTTTAAAAGATTAGAGATTCGGATGCGAAGAAATTTGACACATTTTATAATTATATAGGTACACATTTATGTGTTTAATTAATTAATTAATTAATTAATTAATTATATATACACATGATAAACATTTAACAAAATATATACTAAAAGAGAAAAATAATAAACATCTAACAAAAAATATAAGTTGTGTAGATGAGTACATATAATTACATGAACATGAAGTCGCAAACTATACCAAAAAATAATTACATGTAATTCAAAATATAAGTTATAAAGTAGGAGAAAATCTCCAAAAAAATTCGAAAATCAAAATATCCAGTTCAAATTAGATATGACAATTCCTCACGATAATGAAGAATTCCATCGTAGATTACATCACAAGGGGAATATACAAAATTAAACTATATGTAGGGGATTATACATGTGGAAATGCAATGAACAAAAAGATCCGAGAAAGAAATATATATACAGAACTATATATAAGGGATTACACGTGGAAATGCAATAATCAAAAAGATCCAAGAAAGAAAGAAACATGAAACTAGGCAACTAGCCAGCATGGAATTTGTTGGGCGTTATATAATAGAGTGATGATTCATATCATATACTACCTCCGTCCCAAATTAATTGCTCAATTTTGACTTTTTAAAGTCAAAGTGACCATTTTTAAAACTAATCTTTTTACTATTTTTGCTAAAATATAGGTGAAGAGATTATAACCAAAAGAAAGTATATACAATTTATTACTAATCTTAATTTTTATAATTTTAGAAATATATTTATATATGCTTAATTATTAATTCTAAGAATAGTCAATTTGACTTAAAAAAGTCAAAACTGAGCAGTTAATTTGGGACGGAGGGAGTATTTGTTATAGATCAAAAATAATCATACACTATTTCTATCGTTTAATATAAGAGTCAACGGCTGAGATTAGAACTGAAAAATTCACGTCTGCTACTAA
Organism: Panax japonicus; assembly: GCA_020205505.1. Taxonomy (NCBI): domain Eukaryota; kingdom Viridiplantae; phylum Streptophyta; class Magnoliopsida; order Apiales; family Araliaceae; genus Panax; species Panax japonicus. The sequence continues at coordinate 45,995,733 of CM035098.1, forward strand.
TAGTAGTGAACGAGGATATTATTTTCAGCGATATCCGGACGACACCCATCATCCGCAACTATTAGTAACTGTCATAATCTGTCGTCCACTACTAATAGTAACATACGTGAATTTTTCAGTTCTAATCTCGGTCATTGACTCTTATATTAGACACTAATGATAGTGTTAGTTCATTTTTAATTTATAATAAATATTTATTATAAATCATTTCTCTATATAATAAGTCTTAATTAATTAATTACTAGTAGAAGAAGGAAAAAGCCAATGAAAGAAATTTTGGAGGGTAGTGTCATCAGCTCTATAGTGGTTCTGTGTGAAGTTGAGCAAGTCAGACCATGTGAAGTCCGGGTACTTCCTTGTCCCACCTTCTTTGTCAACAAGATCCTGTGGGGGTCTCACCAATTTGTCCTCCTTTGGGCACACAAAGTAAACCAATGACCTTCTTTCTCTCTCCTTGTTAACCACGGCCCTATGCAAGCAACTCTTGTATTTTCCATTAGACATTGCCTACATATCAAACAAACAAACACATTATAATCTACATGACATCACACGTACGAGTAAGATCTGGTAAACATGTTAATTTTTTTAATAAAAATTTAATGAGTAAGACATCATGAAAGTACTAATTTTTATTTATTTTATTTTTGTTTATGAAAATAACGAGTCTCATGATTTATAGTTGCAACATATAAACATATAAACATCTACGTATATTTATGTTTAAGTGCTTCTAATTAGTTGTTTATAAGTCTCGATCACATAATATGAAGGAAATAAAGATTCGTCCTACAACATATTACCAACCTCATTGCGATTTATATCTTTTTCAACTATTCTTTTTTCCCAATTAATTTTAATCTTCAAATTTTATATTACAAAAATATTGTCTAAAGTAATCATATCAAAATGGTGTGTGCAAATTAATTCTTATGCTGTGACACTGTCTGTGTCTCATCTATTATTTCACTACTGTGCATTTTGTCACCTAATTTTATCTATTTGTTTACAGTTATTTTGTAATTTAATAAAAATTCATAAAATGCAATATATAAAATAAGAAAGCAAATCAGAGAGGAGATATGACAAAGAATCTAAATTTTTGGGCACACACACACACACAACAATGACCATTTGAAGTTGAAGAGATGATGAGAACCACTAGTAATTTATGCAAAGATTTAGAAGGCTAGGTAGAATATTTGACGCAGATAATAAAAGTTGACCAATATGCTAAAACAGCTACAATCCAAAACCTTCTATAAGTGTACAAATATTTCATCTAGTCTTCCAAAAATCTTTAGTACTGTATATAACTGCCAGCATTTATTTCATGTCCCACTTGTCCCATTTTTGTCGTTCTTCTTGAACATATACTTTTCGAATTAACTCATAACACTTGAGATTTAATTTATTTGAAAAAAATCAATCTATTTACTTCAAATTAAAAAAAAGGCACTCTAGAAGTATCGAGTCATATTTATTCAGATTTTTAAAATAAAAAACCTCGGACATATATACTAGCAAATTTCATGTAGTTTTCTATGATACGCCTATATATTTTAAAAAGTGTATTATAAAAATGATCAATTTAATCAGAAAAGTGAAACTATGACATTTAAAAATGGGACGAAAATAATATTTACCATGAATGTGTCACCAATGTTGACAACTAGGGCACCGGGGCGAGGCCGGACGGCTTGCCACTTTTCATTTGTAAAAACTTGGAGGCCTCCAACTTGATCTTGATGAAGTATGGTTAAAGAGGTAGGATCGCAATGAGGGCCTGTGCCGAGGGTGAGACCCGGCTGAGCGCACAGAGGGTAGTAGTTGCATCGCATTATGGAAGTGCCATCTTCGTAGAATTTCTTGTAGTGTTCGCGCTCTACACCCAAACTAATTGCCAAGAGTTCCATAATTGCTAGAGATAAATTCTTCATTTCTTCACAATACATTTGGTACACCAACCTATAAAAAATCCTCAAGTTATAAAGTTTGTTAAATGACGTTTTATGAAATTTTAATATTTAGCAATTTAATTAATATTTATTTAAATTAATTAAGTAAAATTCCACACCTTCTAAACGGTTAATTAAGGGGACGGATGGATATCTATATATGTATATTATGAAGCCACCACGGACGAATTAAACGAATGGCTATATATGGAATTGACCAATGTTCAATGCATGCATTTGGTAGTATATATGTAAACCCTACCATGCAAGTAATGTAAAATATTAACAAATATACATTATATTACTAAGAAAATAATATTTAAAGTGAAATAAAAGGATATCTAGATGTTATATACTTTCTCCATCCAAATTTAATTATTATGGTTCAAAATAATTTGCGTGACATAAATCCTAAGATTGTATTTTATTCATGCATATCAGTTGATTCCTCATGCGTATATGGCCTAAACTACAAAATAATGTTATATTAATTATTAAAGTGCAAATAATTAATTAATCTCACCCTGTTCGTTCGAACTCTTTCCCTACCACAGAGTTGAAGTAGTCAAGTACAAGAGTCTCCTCCGGGCAGCTTCCATGGTCAAACCTAAACGAAAATGTCTCTTTCCACGGCAATTTCGATGAATACCGGTCAGCATGGCCACCCGAATAGCCCCACATGCTCCCCGGCTTTCTTCTCAGGCTCAGCTTCTTGACAGCCGGAAGCTTAAACAAAGCATCCAGCTCATCATGGGCTGCCCGAATCAGCCCTTCATATATTCCATGGTTAGTCACTTGGAAGAAGCCGTGGTTTATGCAGGCGGCGTGGACGAGCTCAGCCGCGGAGGCGGTGGCGGTGGTGTCGCCTTGGAGGAATCCGGCGAGGTCGATTAAGGGCTCATTGAGCTCTTCTTGGGTTTGAACTAAGTCCCCCTTTGGCCATATGAATTGGGTGGGCAAGTTTTGTTTGGTTTGGAGGAAAGAAGGGTTGAAAAGGAGAGTAGGGGATGATGATGAGTCCATTGGGCACATTGAATTGAAAATGTATTGGACCAAATGGGAGGTATTTATAGAGCATAAAGAATAAGGGAGGGTAATTACCAATATATATATATGTGTATATATATATATATATAATATAACTAAATGTTTGGATTCTTAGGAATTATTATTAGAGTGGAAATAATAAATACTAATATATAATGAAATAATGGTGTGTGAGGGTAATAAGAAGCGAACTATTGGGACGAGTGACGCAATATTTAAACTTGAGTCACTTTCTTTGTAAAAGAATTAGAGTACAGTAAAAGAGGGAGATATTTATATGATAATTAATTATAGGTAAGCTTCATGCAGCCATATCTATCCTTGGGTTTTTGTCTCTTCTAGTGAGTAAATTGCTTGTTTCCAAGGAGCATGTAAGCATACGTTGTAACTAAGTTGGTTATGTGATTTTGTCCAAGTCTCGAGATAACTCAATAGTAGAAGTTGTAGTTTAGTTTGGTTGGTTATGTATGTAATTTAACTTAATTCTTTAGGTATCAAGAGAACTCTAGCGGCTGATGCATGTTGCTTAGTTAGTTGGTGTCTAATTTCGTCATCAATTTTTTATTGTCGTGCCTCAATTGTTTAGTCTTATTTGCACTAAAGTGAACCCTGAAACAATAACGGACATACAAAGCCCTAAACCTGCATCTAGTCATGTGGAAGTAAGCAACTATTTAGACAATTATAATATGGAGGTCAGGAGAAAATAGTAATTAAAATAGTGAATGTGTCCAAAACTGTGCGTATGCCTCCTTTTATAGACACTTATAAGTCGTTGCAAGCTAAGGGTTTGAGTTTATCGTGTCACCTATATATATATACTAGTATATGCCCGTGTCTAAAGGCACGGCATAAAAAAAAATATATAGATATCCATAATTCATCATATCACCACAATTCACTATACTATCATAATTCACTATAACACCACAATAATTAATACATACACAATCATCAACACATGTCCAACTACCAAAACATCAAGCTAGTTGGTACTAATTTCCAAAAAAATCGATGAAATTTTCTAAAATTGTCTACAATCATCAATACATATCCAAACATATTTAACCACCAAAATATCAAGCTAGTCGCTATTAATTTTAAAAAAATTTGACAAAATTTCCTTTAAAAATAGATATCTAGACAAATATAAACCTGTGTATAAAACTTACAATCATCCATTCATATCCAAACCTCCAAAAAAACAATCATTTCATACCCAAAATCATCATAACCATGTATAATTAGTTAACTTTACAAAATGCGGAACAAAAAAAATACATACATGAAGAAATTAATACATACTCAATCATCAACACATCCAACCACCAAAACATCAAGCTAATCGCTACTAATTTCAAGAAATTTCGGCAGAGTTTCCTTTAAAAATAGATATCCAAAAAAATCTAAACTTGTTTACAAAACTTACAATCATCCATACATATCCAAACCACAAAAAAAAACCGTCATTCCATACCCAAAATCAACATAACCAAGTATAATTAGCTAACTTTACAAAAGGCAGAATACAAAAAATACATACATGCATAAAATAGAGAAACAACATGTTGAGCATAAGACCCTCTACTTTACAGCTTACAGCAAGTATATTCTTTACAGCTTTCATCATGTATCCTTCAATATATACCTGAAAATATTTGAAATTTAAAAATTATCAAAATATGTTAGTTAAAATAAAACAATTATAAATCTGAAACATAAGACCCCTTACTTTACCCTGAATTATCTAAAAAACAAATGAGCACACATATTTGTATGTAGGGGGCATGATTTAGATTGATATAAGCTCGAATTTAGAGAGATTGTAAGAAATAGTCAATTTTTTAAAGAAAAGATACGGACTTACAATCAAATTAAGTTTTCTTAGTACTATCTCAAGGAATGATTCATTTGCTTAATGATTTATAACATAAATTTGTATTGGTGGCAGTATAATGGTGTGTGAGTTTGATTTCTGTGTGTGTTTGTGCATGAATTATGTGTGTTGTGTGTCTGCATGAGAAGTAGAGAAATGTAGTCTTGGTAAGAGAGATTTTCGCACCTAAACAATTGTTTGGTCAGTGGTAGGTTAGTAATCGTCAAAGGTGGACATGTCAGTACTGGATTACATATCATTTAACTCTCTTAAATGTCTTTTTCATTCTTTTAAACCTTCTCTTCATCAATATCATTAATGTCCTCGTATCAATACGAATGCATTTTGCCCAATGAGGAGAGTGCACAACCACCTATATTAAATTAAAATTTGTTATTTACATAAACAATAAAACTAACACTATTTATATTATAGGAATAGTATAGTTATTTTGATGCAGTGACATAAAAGTAGATTTACCTGATTACGTCGACCCCATCCACAAAGGTCCATTGTATATATTTTATTATTCTCGTTGACAAATTCACTCCAATCCTACAAAGAATGAACGTCATTGTAAAATTAAAAGTTGAAATGTTGAAAAGATTACATAATTTAGTAGAAATAAACATGTTTAAACTATACCATTTAATTGTCGTAAGAATATATCATAATAAAACTTCTGGGTAAACAATATTTGTGGTGCAATTTGACCCATCTTCCGGAAGGAGGACAGTAATACGATCCGCAGATGTGCATCTAGATAGTGCCACATAAAGGTGTCCATGACTAAAAACAGGTGTTCGCAAATCAATCCCAACGAATTTGACAGATTGTCCTTGGGCTTTATTGATTGTCATAGCATAAGTTAATCGGATAGGAAACTGACGTCTTGTCATTCGAAAAGGTAAGTCCAAAGATGATTGTGTCAATGATATTCTCGGAATGAAGACTAAATTGCCAATTTTATCTCCATTTAATATCCGAGCTTCGATTACCCTTGAGGCACATCTAACAACCATCAATCGCGTGCCATTACAAAGTCCATCCTTCGGTGCAATATTACGTAACAACATTATTGGGCATCCAACTTTCAACTCCAATTTAAACGGTGGCAACCCTGAAGGATTCAAGGAGTTTAAGTACTCGTTAGGATATCGATTCCTAATGGTATGATCAAGCTCATCACCTTCAGACATTTTATCTGCAGCTAAAAAAGTAATTGTTTCTCCAGGAGTAATATTCAGTGCTGCAGCATTTATATCACTGACGTCGTCATTGCGAGCAGATAGAATTGTTCATTCAGTGAGAAAGGTAGGAGTCACTATACCAATCACATCCAATTGTGGATAGATTTTAAATATCAATTCATTTAGATTATGACATCGATTTATCGTAGATGGAAGTTGCACAATTTCTTGTGGGTTGGTCCCAATCTAAAAAATGAAAGTATAATTATTCACAAAATGAGATTTAATTCAAAGTATCATGTTATAAAAATTCAATGTAAGGTTGAATGAAATATTACCTCCATCAAGAATTGAGCAAAATTAATATTTTGAACGTCTGTGCGAGTTAATCGCATGTTTGAACCCAGAGTCAAAACATTTATATCTTTCCATAGCAAAGACCGTCTCAATGATGCACCCACAATTTGTTCGCGAACGCCTTTAGGAATAACAGGCAATATTTGTCGAAAGTCTCCACCTAGGACAACAGTGATACCTCCAAAAGGTCTTTTATCGTCTCTGATATCTCAAAGGGTGCGATCGACTGCCTCAACACAGTATCGATGTTGCATAGGAACTTCATCCCATATTATTAACTTTGTTTTTCTAAACAACTCAGCATGCATTGATTGTTTAGTGAACCCACATATTGAATTATCTAGGGTTTCCAAAGGAATACAAAATGTAGAATGTGCAGTGCGCCCCCTACCAATAACAACGATGCAATACCAGATGAAGCCACGGTAACAACAACATGTCCATAGCTACGCAATTTGGTTGCAATGGTATTGTACAAAAACGTTTTTCCCGTCCCAGCACCTCCACTCAAAAAGAAAGTATTTGCTATGTTTTCACATACTGACGTTGTGACAGCGGTATAAGCAGCAAGTTGTTCATCATTAAGTCTGTCAACATTAATTTGTGCATCAGACTGTTGTGCTTCATTCTCAAGTTGTTGGTGCTCAGACAGTAATCTATTTCCAACTATTGCATTCCAATTTCCAGTTGGTTGTGGCATGGGTGGAAAGTCAACTAAACTCTTCCCCGAATCATGGAGCAATTGATTTATCAAATATAAGCCATAATCTTCAATATGATCATCAGTTGGATTCAAAATACCAAACATAGTACGAATCCTGTGTGCTAAATCATCACATATATGTGCTGAGAATTGCTTCCACAATTCAAATGGATGCAATGGAAAGCATTCCGTTAGAATTATAACAAATAGTCTCCTTAATTGGTATCCCGTTCTCATAAGTGCAGCCTCTTGGAGACATTGTATCCATTCTTCATCATCTTCAAGCAGTCCTCTTGCAACACATGCTGACTTGAATGTATCATGCATAACATTATTTACCGTGCGTAGCCAGTCAAATGAAGTAGGCCCTCTAACAACAGTTAGAAGCAAACGCAAATAAAACCGCTCACCTGAATTAGGGCTAGCAAAGTACATTCTACCAATTGCATAACCCCTTTGTCTTGGAATCCATTTATTGATAGACTTGTTCCAAACAAATTTTTCTGGAAATTCCTGATAAGTTAATACACGGACAGATTCATTTGTAGCGCAACAATCAAAAAAGCCAGTTAGAGTTGTTTTTTGATGTGCACCTCTATAAAGGATCATATCAAAAGATTCAGCAGGGTTAAAGACTACACGATGCATCCCAGGCAAATGAAGTGCCAATCTTACAACTGAAGGAATCTCTTCATGTAAAGGATTACCAAACAATCGCCACGTGGCTTCTGGAGGTCCAATATACCTAGCATCAAGATATTGTTGGATCTCATTAATTCCTCCAAGTACCATTGTTGCGCGATCATATCCTTTATAAATATACTTGTGAATGTATTTTACACATCTAACTCCTGCACAAACTTCAACATTGATATGACAATTGAACATTCTTGATAAATACGGATTATGTGGCACAACGTCTCTATTATCAATTTCTTGCCCCCTCACGATGTACTTCTGACCAGTATTACGACGACGATAGACAGGATATCCATCAGAGTCCATACTTGTTGATTCAGCAAATGATCGAGGGTACCGCTTGGTACACACCCCATTTTCCATACTTGCTGCTTGTGGATTTCGAGCACCACATGGTCCGTGTACCATACAACCTATAATTGTTTCAAAAAGCAATGGGTCAGTTTGGCAATCTGGAAATTCAGCACACACTACTCTGTCCACTTGAGCACATGTTTGAATTTTATCAGAACCATGAAGGAACAAAAGTGCATGCATGTGCGGTAACCCCCTTTTTTGGAATTCAATTGTAAAAACATGTGCCACTTTTCTACCAAAGACGTTGTTTGTTTCTATCTCCTTCATCAAAAAATTCTGCTTCAACTCAAAAACACGGGCCACTAAGTCGGGACGGTCAGTAGGGATCTGATTTGGCAATAGTGATTTAGTAATTTCAGGCCATTTGGGATTTGCAGTCATAGTTAGAAAAATATCTGGGTGTTGATTATACCGCGTGATAGCCATTGAATCTTGAAAAATTTCAAACATATGTCTTGCACTACCAGTGAATAAAGATGGTAAAATCATTCGTTGACCAACTTGTTCAGGACCAAGCTCATCTGCACAAACATCTGTAAGACCTTGGTAAAGTTCTGCACGAAGCTTCGATTGATTCAACTTGTAGTATGTCAACCGATTTTGTTCAGTAGCGGCCCAAGCATCTACTACAAATTCTTGAAATAGTTTACCGGCTCTTAAAATTGTTGAATACTCAGTATCACGTTGGAACATACGATAACTGTAATATTGCAATTGTGTCAGTCGAGTAGATGAAGGTCCACCTTGGGAAGCGTTCCACTGTTTCAAATCTGGATTCCATCCTAGCTCACCATAAGGGAACAATACCACATAATGCAATGGCAAATAGGCCGGATGACACTCATTAATTTGCATCAAACCATTATCCCCTCTCAAATATAACATAATATCTCTCATTCCACTTGATTCAGCTCCATCTCCCGGCAATATTACCGCAATCTCATCGGTTGTTGGAAGATTATATCGACGCCGGTCTGTTACTGAACTGTAGTGGAGATAGGCAGGTAAATTCACCCCCGTCAATTCCAATTCACTTAAAATTGTGTGAGCCTGACGAAATTTTACAGGAAATGGATTTACTTGCAATAAACAATCTTGTATGGTTTTCAAAACATCTCTTCTCAAGTTAGGATTTTTGTTGCTGCGAACATCTAAAGCTGAATTAGGATCATAAATGTACAGTTGAGAGTAAATTGGTTCACACCCTGGTTGTGGCATAAGCGATCCTGTTCGATGGCGTAATTCCCCATGGATGGTGAATGTTCTAGGCCCCCGCCCGGCAATTAATCTGTCATCCAATGTAGCACCAAGACTTGTAAACGCATTAGCTGCATTATACTCTCGTGTGTGCTGACGAAACGATTTTGATTGTTCATCATTGCCGTCATACAATGCTTTAAGCATTAAAGGAGGTGTAATAAGTGGCGGTAGTCTAATTTTTCCTTGTAAACAACATTTACCAAAGGCTGGATTTGATACAGATGATTTTGTTAGTTTTTCAGCAAGCCAGTGTAAGGCAGAACAATGAGGACATGTTCGATTCATCAAGCCGAGGGAATGACGATCTGGAATTTCATGGTTTCGAGGATTAAATGCAACATCCATAGTAACACCTTCTACTGTGTAGGCACTACAGATAAAATTATAGATGTCATACAATTTTTAAAAGGAGAACATGAATAAGACAGCAAGTGTGAGAATAGAAAATTAGAACTTATATCGAACACCTGGTGCCTTCATTCGGATTACGCATTTGTTTGAACATGTTTGTCATATACGATACCCCTGGGGAACGTGGGGAGAATGGTTCCAAGTTTGTTGTTGTGCTTTTGTATAGGTTTTGAGGTGGCAAGTCTTGGAGCACAGGCGACAACCTTGAGATATTTGTTGAAGGGCCTTCTTCAATATTTTGAGGAGGATTTTCTTGATTCATGATGGCCACAGACAACCACCACTCAACAATTGTTGTAGTATCTTCATTAAGATTTTGAAGCAAAGTGGTTGACGATGACTCTAAAACATTTGTTGTCACTATACTATCTATTACAGGATGTGAAATTTTGGTAGACAAAGTCATTGGTTGAAGGCGGGACCTTTTATTTGATTCTCGTTCAAGGCATGCTCGGCGACGACGGCTTGGTGGTAAAGAAGGAAAAAATCTAGGTTGGACGGGGGCACAATGTTTGGAGCACTCATTTTCTTTCCCAGTATAACACATTTTTGGAGCAAGTATTCCACATTGCGGCAATGTTGATTTTGATACAACATTATAGTTTGGTGCCTAAACCACAAACTCATAAAAAATTAATTATTATTTTGTTGATTTAACGTATATCGTATTGTTTTGCACTTTGTATATATAACAACGTGATATATCATGACAATAAAGTGTTACATTCACAGAACTATCTACCCAACCATTTATCAACATTATAATTATCATAAAGTTTTTGTTTGATGCAGAAATAAAACGTCATAGCCCTGCATCCAACACATTGTTCGATGCTTGAAATTATGGAATGTTTAAACAAATTTAGAGTTTAAAAAAATTGGACCCAACAAAAGTAAAGATAAAGAAAAAATAATAGGATTAAAAGTTCACTGGTAAGAACACGATAACACAAAATAACACAAAACTTCAAATATTTTAAATTTAATAACATCCAAATCCATTGTAAAAATAAAGAAAAAATAATAGGATTAAAAGTGATACCAGTTTGCAATTTGTATTTTTTGTTCCTTGGGTAGAAGAGGTTGATTTGTGTTTCCCCTTAAATTTAGCATTCGCCAAAGCATCAAACTTTTTTTTTTCCTTCTGGGTAAGAACATGATAAAAAAAATAAGTAATATGAGAAATCAAACGATCTACATAAAATGAATATGAGAAAAGAATATGATTAAAAGTGATACCAGTTGACAATGTGTATTTTTTCTTCCTTGGGTAGAAGAAGTTGCTTTTTGTTTCCCCTTAAATTCGGTATTCGCCAAAGCATCAGACTTTTTTTTCTCTTTCTGTGTAAGAAAACGCTAATTAAAAGCAAAAAAAAAGGAAAAATGAATGAGAAATAGGTGTGAGTATACACTACCTCACGTAAACGGAGACAATTTAATTCATACTCATTTCGAATTATTACTCCAACATTATTATGACGAAGTATTCGAACCTGTAGACAAAAGAACGTTGAATAGTAAATAAGCTGGTAAAAAGATAAGATAAAAAGTAAGAAAATGATGAGTAAGAAATTATTATCATACAGTGTTTTCTAGGTGGTCATCCATCTGTCATGACATTAATGAAAATAAATTAAAATAAATAAGTTATTAAAAAATTATTAAGATATATTTAGAGAGAGTTAATCAGATGATAAACTTACACTACCAAATATAACAACATCATCCATTGGCCGATGATTGTGTTGTTGACACAGTTGTACCTACACAATAAAGTTCATATTTTGTTATGTATTTTAAAAAGTACATGCATTTGCTTACTACTTCAGGATTCAAGGACACCATGCGGTGGTTCAGGAAGTTAACATGATGCTAACTAATCAAAAAAGATCAAATCATATACTACAAATATATATAACTCTAATAAAAACAATTATATATCATGAACCAAACAGAAGTCCTGTTTTATTATATCTAACTCTAATAAAAACATCTTCCATCTTTACTATAGATTCTCATCAACCAAACAGAAGATATATACCAGAACAAATGTAATAAGCATTTAATTTGTTTGGGAGGTATGCTTTTGTATACATTCAAATGTAATATATATTAAGGATTTCAACCAAAAACAGTAAAGGTGTCTCTCAACAAAGACCGCAAAAAGAAAGAGAGATTATGGGAGTGAGGTTAAAAAAGTGAACGTTTCACACCTGCTAACCCTTGGTAAAACAATCATTATTACCCCCCCCCCCCCCATTCCTTCCAAATCAGTAATTATAAAGATTTTGGTAATCAGCAATTATGAAGTTTGGAATGGGTAATAAGATTTTGGTAATCAGTAATTAAAATGCCTTTATGAAGTTTTGATGGGTACGAAGAAACACTAAAATGCAGCTTAGAATTAGAGAAATAAATCTCACCTTTTCCCTTGAATCCACCGCCATTGCAAGGAAAAAATAACTTTGAAAGTGAGAGAGCTTCAAAGACCAAAGATTAAAGCCATTGATTTTTCTGTTTAAGAAGATGAATAAACCATGAGTATCAAATAAAGAGATTAACAAATGGGCATACAAATCAATCACCCAAAAATAGAGAAAACCCACTAAATTTTCAGAACAACAGAGGAACAGTAGAGGATATCGTAACCTCCACGAACATTAAACTGTAGCACATAAACTCACATAAATTTCAGCAAGTGCAGTTTAAAAAATAGCTAAAATGTGAGTTTATAATAAAGAACAGAGATCTAATCTAAATTCTAAATTCCAGAACAGCTTGTATGTGTCCTAACATGATAACATGGTGTATAAAAATAAATTAAGATGAAATGATCATATATATAGTTGTGGAGAAATTTACCTCAAGATAAACATGCAAAATAAAATAAAATAAAATATAATTATTCATGTTAACAATAAGTTAATCTGAGTAACAGATACTGAAATCATCGAAAAATTTCATGTTACTATACTCACTAACATAAGATGAAATGACACACTAACATAACAAATAAATAATTAATTATAGGAGTATATATATAGTACAAAAATAGAATTAATTTTTAAGGAAGGAGACAGTAATATTTATAGTTTATAGATATTATATAGATGAGCTATAATCTTAAGCATATAAGCTGCAATAAATGTTGCTATCATAATTAGCATAACAAACATCATTATCATGATTAAAATTATTAGCGATAAACTATATTTTTTTCCAATATAACAATAACATCACTTCAATTTAACAATTATAAAACCGAGAAGAGAAAAAGGAAGAAAAAAATGTAGATAAATCTTCAACTAAGTCCATACTGAACAAACATGCAAAATAAAATATAATTATTCATTATTTTTTCAATAAGTTAATCTGAGTAACAGATACTGAAATCATCGAAAAATTTCATGTTACTATACTCACTAATTAAGATGAAATGACACACTAACATAACAAATAAATAATTAATTATAGGAGTATATATATAGTACAAAAATAGAATTAATTTTTAAGGAAGGAGACAGTAATATTTATAGATATTATATAGATGAGCTATAATCTTAAGTATATAAGCTGCAATAAATGTCGCTATCATAATTAGCATAACAAACATCATTATCATGATTAAAATTATAAGCGATAAACTATATTTTTTTCCAATACAACAATAACATCACTTCAATTTAACAATTATCAAACCGAGAAGAGAAAAAGGAAGAAAAAAATGTAGATAAATCTACAACTAAGTCCATACTGAACAAACATGCAAAATAAAATATAATTATTCATTATTTTAACAATAAGTTAATCTGAGTAACAGATACTGAAATCATCGAAAAATTTCATGTTACTATACTCACTAATTAAGATGAATGACACACTAACATAACAAATAAATAATTAATTATAGGAGTATATATATAGTACAAAAATAGAATTAATTTTTAAGGAAGGAGACAGTAATATTTATAGATATTATATAGATGAGCTATAATCTTAAGTATATAAGCTGCAATAAATGTCGCTATCATAATTAGCATAACAAACATCATTATCATGATTAAAATTATAGCGATAAACTATATTTTTTTCCAATATAACAATAACATCACTTCAATTTAACAATTATAAAACCGAGAAGAGAAAAGGAAGAAAAAAATGTAGATAAATCTTCAACTAAGTCCATACTGAACAAACAGGCAAAATAAAATATAATTATTCTTATTTTAACAATAAGTTAATCTGAGTAACAGATACTGAAATCATCGAAAAATTTCATGTACTATACTCACTAATTAAGATGAAATGACACACTAACATAACAAATAAATAATTAATTATAGGAGTATATATATAGTACAAAAATAGAATTAATTTGTAAGGAAGGAGACAGTAATATTTATAGATATTATATAGATGAGCTATAATCTTAAGTATATAGCTGCAATAAATGTCGCTATCATAATTAGCATAACAAACATCATTATCATGATTAAAATTATTAGCGATAAACTATATTTTTTTCCAATATAACAATAACATCACTTCAATTTAACAATTATCAAACCGAGAAGAGAAAAAGGAAGAAAAAAATGTAGATAAATCTTTCAACTAAGTCCATACTGAAC